>JAEHOF010000066.1:0-85269 GCA_018257905.1 Gillenia trifoliata | reverse complement strand
AATCGTTTTATGATAGATAATAATTGTTTATAACCTTATTTCCTGACTGTTTCTTTGTTCAGGATTTGGAGACAACGAAGATCATTTTTTGGGGCAAGAGTAGGAATGGCCTCTATCCCTTTCCATCTTCATCAAATGCATTTCATGCTCGTGACGCTCTCATTGGTGTTCGTGTTGGTAGTGGTGTTTGGCATTCGCGTCTTGGTCAACCCATCTTCAGGCAAACAGTCTTTTGCTTGGTTTGTTTGTCATTCTTGTCCTTTAGGGAAGAGTGTTAAACTTCCATTCAGCTCATCTTCGTCTGGTACCTCTGCTCCTCTTGAACTTATCCACTCTAATGTGTGGAGTTCCTCTAATAAATCCATCAGCGGCTTTAGTTATTATGTTTTGTTTAGGGCTGAGAATTTTGTACCGAAATACCGAAAATGTACCGAAAAAAACCGAACTTAATACCGAAACCGAACGACCCCGAATGGTTCGGTACCCGAAACCGAAAAAATACCGAAAGTTCGGTACGGGGTTCGGGACCTTATTACTGTTTATTCGGTAATACCGAACCGAACCAAAATATATATATAATATATTTTAATTATATATAAATATATCTATTAATTATTTCGTCCGTTGGATTGGTTTTCTGTTTAATCTCAACTGTTGGTTTGAGATTGAATCCTTCCGTTTCCAACTCTATCGAACACTTTCCCGACTCGACTTCGTTCGACTTTCGTTCTTCTTCTTCTTCTCTTCTGCTACTCTCCGAATTGCTCTCTGTGTTTCTGTCTCATTAGTGTGAAGTTCTACAGCTCTACAGCAATTTGGTAAGTTCTATTACTTGTAGTAATTTCATATTAGGGTTTCGGTTTGCGGGATTTGGGGAAGTTGGGAATAATTCTGTTTTTTAGGGTTTTCAATTTGGAGGAAGATGGTTTATATGTTTTTGAATTCTGATTATTCACTATGTTAAGATGGTTTATATGTTTCTGAATTCTGAATTTTGTTTATATATTTCTCTAGCATTTGTAGCAGCAGCAGAGTCCCATTTCCCGACAACTCTCTGCAGTTTCTTACAAGAAATTCATTCACTTTTCTTTGGAGAGGAAACCAAACTTCACACCCATCTGGCACCTTCTCCCTTGCAGGTATATATATATTTATACATTTATATACACATATATACACACGCTGCAAGCACACACTCTGTTGCCTTTCAGCATACATGGGTAATGGGTTCTTCTTAGATTTGGTTTGATTTGAATTTTTGGCATTGAAATTCTTGGATGAGGAAATATTTTTCTATATTCTTTCAAAGTTATTGAGTGCTAGTTTGCTGGTCACCTGTTTGTTGAAAGTACAACAAAGAGGTTTGATGGTGGAGTGCCAATTTTGGAGCTTTATAAATGGCTTTTTTCTTTTGGGTGGGTTGATTTGGGAATTTGTTGCTGTTTTTTAATTCTGCAATTTTACAGGAAGTTGGTCGGTGTTTGTTCCCAATCGTGTGAAGTGCCAAGTCTTTCTTTATAGCCATGGTCATAGATTATAAACTGCTCGATTTAACTGGAATTTGTTGTGTTTGCTGCAATGGCTGTAGAACGATTGAAGTTGCTGTTGCTGTTGGCAATTGCTGCTGAACTTTGGTCCATTTCACTGTTGCGGAACTTGCAGCAGAACTTGCTGTTGCTGTTGCTTGCTGCATAATTTTCAAGGTTAAAGAGTGTGTGTGTTGCTGTTGCTTGCTGCATAATTTTCACTTCTGTTGTTTGCTGCACCTTTATTATATTGGGAGATCAGACTTTGGTCCCTTTGTGTTTATTGAAATCATTGAATGGATTGAAATTTGAATGGATTGAATGAATTGATTCGATTGAATGGATTGAATGTATTGGATTGAATGAACTGATTGAATGGATTGAATGTAATGTATGGATTCATTGGATTGGATTGAATGAATTTCGGGGAGCCCAATACCGAAACCGAACCAAAAATTTCGGTATATCGAAATTTTCGGTTCGGTTTCGGTATTTGAAGTTGCCTCCTCGATTTTTCGGTTTCGGTATTCGGGGGGAGGGTTTCGGTTCGGTTACCGAACCGAACCCAGCCCTAGTTTTGTTTGTTGACGATTTTTCTCGTTATTCATGGATCTACCCTATGCGTGAGAAATATGAAGTTTTCAATTTATTTGTCACATTCAAGAACCTTGTCAAAAATATGTTTTCTACTAAAATCAAAATGTTTCAATCTAATGGGAGAGGCGAATACGCTAGTCAACAATTTAAGAAATTTTTTAACAATGCAGGTATCCACCATCGTATTTCTTGCCCCTATCACCCAGAACAAAATGATTTGGCGGAGTGTAAACATCGTCACATAGTAGACACTGGACTTACTTTGATGGCTCACACATCTATGCCTCGTGCTTATTGGGCTGAGGCCATGCACACAACAGTTTATCTTATTAATCGTCTTCCTTCCAAAACTTTGGGTTTTATTTCACCATATCAAAAATTATTTGGTAAGATACCGGATTATAAATTTTTAAAATCTTTTGGGTGTGCATGCTTTCCATGTCTACGTCCATATAACAATAATAAACTTAGTTATCGATGGGTCCAACTTCAGTGGTACGTACCATTGAATGGTACGTACTGTTAAATGGTTAAGATTCATTTGGGCCCCACTGCAAATTAATCTGAACCATTCAATAGTCGTACCATTGAATAGTACGTACCACTCAAGATTTTTCCGTTATCGATCCCTAAATGTGTTTTTCTAAGATATTCTTTGAATCATCAGGGCTATCGCTATCGTTGTCTCGACATCGCCACCAACCGCATTTTTTTGTCACGACATGTCATATTTGATGAGCACACTTTTCCTTTTCAGGAAATTTATTCTTCTCTTGTCCGTCCACTGTCATATGGCACATGCTGCTCCAAATCCTGGCCTAGAAATAAGTGGGCCACTACTGTCTCTTTTGCCTAATCCCATCCCATCTCAGGAATCATATCCAATGCCTCCTCTCCAGGCCCACACTCTCCCACTTTAGCCACAAACCACCCTAATCCCACACCACCATCACATGACTCTCAAACGACCCCACCATCAGCTCCTACCCTACCATCACATGAATCCCTTCCCACCATTCCATCCGCTCAACCCTCTACCACAAATGCACCACTAACTGCTGAACCTGCATCTCAAAGTTCCTTAAGACACTCATCACACCCTGTCACCTCTTCAGTACGGACTACAAATACTCATTCCATGGTGACTCGGGCCAAAGCTGGTGTTCATAAGCCCAATTCTAAATTCGCAAATCATGCTACATTGTCCACTTCTACTAATGTTATAATTGAGCCTACTTGTTTTAGCCAGGCTAATAGGTTTCCTGAACGGCGGCGTGCTATGGCTGATGAGTTTAATGCCCTTCAACGGGCTGGCACCTGAATTCTCGTTCCACGCACTCAAACTATGAATGTTTTACCCAATAAATGGGTCTTTCATATAAAGAAAAATGCAGATGGGACTGTTCAGCGTTTCAAAGCTCATCTTGTTGCTAATGGGTTTCATCAACAACCCGGTTTAGACTATGGAGAAACATTTAGCCCCGTTGTCAATCATTCCACTATTCGTCTCATTCTTGCATTGTCTGTTCAGTTCAAATGGCCCGTCAGCCAACTTGATGTTCAAAATGCTTTCCTACATGGGCATTTGACTGAAGAAGTTTATATGCGCCAACTGAGTGGCTTCGTTGATCCACAATTTCCAGATCATGTCTGCAAACTTAAACGCTCTTTATATGGGCTCAAACAAGCTCCCCGAGCTTGGTTTCAGTGTTTCTCTACTCATTTGGAGGATTTGGGCTTTAAACCTTCTAAGGCAGACACATCTTTATTCACTTTTCTTCATGGATTCGTTCGCATTTATTTGCTTATTTATGTGGATGATATTTTAATTACAGGCAACAATTCTGCTTACATGGCCACTTTAATTCAAAATTTAAGTCGTCGTTTTATGATAAAGGATCTTGGGCCCGCCCATTATTTTTTTAGCATGGAAATCACCAGAACTTCTACTGGGCTTTCTCTCACCCAACACAAATACATCAAAGACCTCCTTACTCGCACACACATGATCAATGCAAAACCTATTCCCACACCAGCAGTTAGTGGCAAACGTCTTAGTCTTCAAGATGGTGATCCCTTACCAGATCCAACAGAATATCGCAGTGTTGTTGGTCCACTTCAATATCTTACTCTTACACGACCGGATATTGCATTTGCACTGAATCATGTGTGACAATTTCCTCACCAACCTACCACCCATCATTCGTCTGTCGTTAAATGGATCCTTCGTTATCTTGTTGGCACCTCTACGCACGGTCTTGTCTATCGCCTAAGTTATTTCCTTCTCTCTGCCTTCTTCGATGCTGATTATGCTGGAGATCCGGATGATCGTCGGTCTACCGGTGGCTAGTGCCTATACATTGAAACTAATTTGGTTTCATGGAGTTCAAAGAAACAACATGGTGTTTCTCGTTCGAGCATTGAAGCGGAGTACAGAGAACTAGCAACCACTGCTGCTGCCATTTCCTGGTTTCGTCAATTATTTCATGATCTATCTCTGCCTTTGTCTCGCCCACAGTTTTGGTGTAACAATATCTCCGCAATTTCCCTAGCTTCCAATCCAGTTTTTCATGCTCGAACCCGTCATGTAGAGGTTGATTATCATTATGTGCGTGAGAAAGTTGTTCTCAAGGAATTGGATGTTAATTACGTCTCCACCAAAGATCATGTTGCAGATATTTTTACCAAGGGTCTCTCCACTATTCGCTTCCGCCTACTTGTGTCCAAGCTTCCTATGTCTGACCGCATCGTCAGCTTGCGGTGTGATAGATGATTCCAATGCTAGTCAATATTGTATTTATTATATTCAATGTATTTGTTGTTGTACAATTGTATTTGATTCAGTGTATCATTTGTATCACATAATTATATATTGAAACCTACTATGCCTCTGTAGAATTCAACGAGGTCTTTTTACAGAAACTCATATTCTTCTAATTTCTTCTGCATAATTCTTCAGTTCTTCGACTGTTCTAAACTTAAGCTTTTGAAAAAAATTGAGCGGAACTATGGTTTATCCGATTAAAATTTCAATGGGTTTCGTTGTCTGAAACTATGCACTTGCTGCTGTCAAACGCTATTGCAATCTGTTGTTTTAATGCACTTCCATAACAACAACAGTTAACAAACTTGTTAGTAAAATTGATATTGTTTTGTACTAGTTTTCGACACGTTAAATTCATGTGAGGTTGTAATGGATATCTGCAATGAGCCCCGTGGGTTTTTTTGCAGGATGTCTTGATTGCACTACCCTGTTTGTTGAGGCAAACAAAGTTGTAGAGGACCCTGCAGATAAACACCAAAATTATCACCAGGGAAAACAAACTTGAAATTTGGACAAACGGTCAAGAAAATTTTTAGTTCATCTACACCAATTCCTTTGTTTATATTCATAAAAAAAAAAATATATATATATATATATATTTGCATATATATATATATATATTTGTATTCCCACACAACGCGGAAAAAAAACTTGGGGTGGGGTCATAAATTTGATCTTTAAATTGTGAGGGACTTAGGTTGAAACTGTCCTATTAGATCAAGAGCAACACTATCCTAACAAACATACAAATTAGTATCGTTGGAGGACTTTCTCGCAATTGATTTGACATCAATTAGGTTTCTTGAACATAATTACCAAATCACTTCTACAGAAACACTTTCATACATGCCTAAACGGTGCAGTTCATCTTTGTTTTGATCAACAAGCTATTAGTAATAAGTGGTACTTCTTGTTCCGATATTAAAGAGCGCCCCTCCTTCAATTACAAAAATATAATGATTCAAATTAAGGAGACCCTTTCTCATCCCATCCCCTTATGATAAAAACAAGGTATTGGTCTAATGTCTCAAGCATTACCCTGTTTTTTATATGTTAACTACGTGCTAAAAATGACTCAACAATTGTAAGCTTTGGATTCAATTTGGGAAAAGCATTTCCATTATGTAGTTAAATCTTAAAACTATTAAAAGAAAACATAAGCTCTAAGAGAGGGTTCGAGTCAAGAGGAAAAGAAATTAATAGTTGAGGGGTGTGCACGGTTCGGTTCGGTCCACTTAAAAACCTAAACTTAATTGGACTTTCTAAATTTTGGTTTAGTTTTGATGAAAATAATGACAATCGCTTATGAAGGGATGAGAGGGTAAGAGTCGGTTAGTGGAGGTTGCGACGAGGGACTTTTAATTGCATTTTGAAGAAGGAAGAGAAGTAGGAGGGTAGAAGCGAGGAATCAAATTAAAACATTAATTTCATTATTCATTCTAGTCGTGTGATTGGGTTCTTTTTTCGCACCAATTCAAACATTCAATAGTTTTTGCCCACCTACAGTAATGACACACCCCGATCGGGGATATCCCAAAAGGAGTATCGAAATCGAGCACGGCCGCCGACACCTCGGAGGGTGACGAAAGTCATGTCATGCGGACTAAGTGGAATTTACGAATAAGAAATAAAACCAAAGTGGAATTATTAAAATTAAGTGCCCGAGTACGCGAAGTACGGGTAGAACCCTTGATACATAACATGAGATGTCCGAGCATAGATAAAATACACTAACGAAAGTACGGGTATTCCCATCTGAGCAGGATGGATAAACACTAGTAGGAGGAAGAAGTTCTACATTTATCGGGTGTGGAAGTCGTATACACCAGTGTGGTCGCTCACCACTAATCCGGCTACTACATCTTGGAGGGGCGCAAAGAAGAAAAACGAGAAAGTGTGAGTGGCGGAAATAAACATTTATAAAAACCTTTGTTTTTTGGAACATAATAACCCTCTTCACATTCGAGGAGTATACTTTCCCAAATCATACTACGTATAGTATGAAAACTGTCAAAAATACAGAGTTAAACACATTTTACCTCGACATAATATAATAATCCTCATCAAAACGGTATAAAGGCAACAATGCCAAAGTTATAAGTAAATACCAATAAATTCCTCAACATAAAATGTTCAACAACAACGTATATAAGATGCTCGTCAACGTATGCGGACACACAAGCCCATGTAGAAGTTGCTACATGGAACGGGTTGGGTGTAATAAATATATATGCTCGGTACTACGATCACGTGAAGCTAGTGCTCGGCGCATCACATCTCGAGTCCTATTTTGCCTAATGCGGACTAGTACGGCGCTTTTACAATGGATCCAAAGTGAGCATACTTTTATTTGCGGTGTGGTACCTTACATGTGGGGCGGGTCTTTTTGGCCGGACGAGTACTAGACCTTGGTGAATGCATGTATGATGAGGAGCGGATAAAAATATACATAATCATGCCATCACAATTTTCTAAATCCCAACATAATATGTATTTCATACTTAACTCGTAAGTAAACATGGCATGATAGAGAAAATCAATTATGAAAATCACAATGAGAAATAATATAAATACTATTATTTTCTCAAAACAAAGCCACTCTTGATATCTAGTTGGGTTGTAGCCGCCTTGCCTTGCGACCCCTGTAATCCTTCGAGTAAGTCTCACCTATATGAGATATCATTATAGTAATGATTAAACTCATAAAGGTTACTAATTAATTTAATAAAGAACACTTTCCCCTTGGTTTTGCTCAATACGAAGGTTCAAAACACTACGAAAAATATCATACGTGCGCCGAGGTAGTACGCGTCGTCCTGTAGTCGCCTCGCGTCAACGGAAGTCGCGCTCCCACTGCAGCGCGTCTCACTCGCGCCGACACGCTCGCTCACACGCGGTCAGCCGAGCCGGTCAGCGAAGCCATTAGACAACGGAATATTCCGGCATCTCAGTTAGATCTAACGAATATTCTAACGAGCGTTAAAAGGAATATTTCGAAATATTCTCGGTGGACCGGTTGCGCGTCAACGATGTCAGCTGGCGGCGTCCGGTTGGCAGGTCGGGCCGTGGCCGTGAAACTTTTTCCGGCCGCCGTCCACGCCCAGGCCAACTCGGCGGAAATTGGAAAATTTTTCTAAAATTCCTAACTTCTTCATTTCTCAACCATTTTTCACGTTCCACATGTCAAAATGAAGCTAGAGATGAGTAGAACACAATTTTACCTATTTGGAGTCAAATTGGTCGAAAATGGTCGAATTCGAGGCTGGAAAGCCTCGGCTTACAAACAAAGTCCGATCTACCTCAAAACACAACCAAATAACACGATCTTAGTATGAAAATCTATCTACTCAACACGAGGAAACGAAAGGTGGTGGTTAGGAACCTCACCTAGGTCGGTATTTTTGCGAAACTCTCCGAAAAAGTTTGATTTTTCGGTGTGCGATTCCCGCCAAACGGTAAAGAATTTGGGCGATCGGCTTGCACCGTTGAACTCAGTGAGTTACAACAAATAAGATGGTGGTAGTGGTTTGGCTCGGTTAGACGGATTTAGTGTGGTCACTGTGCATTGTGCACTTTTCTTATGGGGAGAAGAAAATGACAGAAAGAGGAGTGAGGGAAAAAGAAATCAGGGGGAAAAGAAAGAAAGAAGAGATTTTTTCCCAAAATAGCTGGGCTATAGGATACCCGCACCACCATATTTCCATAACAGGAAATAATATTTAAACGTACGTAACATTTCCGTTACACGTCGGATTTTCGTCCCGTTCGCGCTCAAGCGCTCGTAGGAAAAAGTACTACAAGAATACGACAAATAAGAATTTAAAATTCATAAAGTGCTCAAACGCCCACGTAGGACTTTCACTTAACACGTTCAAGGGCATATTGGTAACTTTACATGTTTAGGAAATAAAATACAATAAATTTCGGGACGGGTCGTCACAATTAACGGATCATTATAATTTTAATATTAGATTAAACAAATATCTTATTCCAATTGGGTTTTAACGTTATGATTTTCTAAATTAGTATGTTTGGAGTATAATTTCGTAAGTGTAGTTTTATAGCCAACAGCCCATCTCCCAAAAATCTGTTGAAGACACCCGTTTGCTAAAACAACTACCCCACATACGTTTAAACTTAACTATTAACTAAAACCATCGTCCTAACTTTCCCAAATTCTTACTTACTATACACTCACAATGGCATACAAATTACCCCATCCAACACCCGGATTCTCTTAGCCCATCAACTTCTGACGATGGTGCCGAAAATCGCGCTGACCTATGATGACGGTGGTGATAGCTATTGAATCTATATTCAGTATAAAACAACCAAATATTTTGAAGATTTTAGGTTTAACAAGTCGGCTCAATCATCTACAATCAAATCCATTTTCATGGACTTTTCATTGGTTGGTTTCATTTTTGGATCTTCTCTCCAATGTGCGTAATCCTTGTTCTTTCTTGATTTCCCTCTTCCAAAGAAGTTACTCTCTTGTTTAATCCTCAAGATCAATTTTCTCAACCAAATGTTCCTTAGTTGAGATGAGAGGAGCTTGTTGTAACAAGAAAACTTGAGAAAGTTCTCCAAGTAGTCTAAGACAATTCTCTCTTTCAAGAATAGCCATGTAGCTTGCATTCATTTGTCTTCCAGCCTTTCTCGAATCTCTTTTCAAGAATTTTAGACAAGTCATCTTCTTGCTTGATCATAACCTCTTGTAGAGTTCTTCTCCGAATAGCCATTGATTGGCTTCTCATAAGGAGTTCCACTAAAATTATCATTATTAGAATAATAACTCATGACTCCATTTGCTCTATATGCTCATCTAAATACTTTGATAATCCAAGCCATTTGTTGGCATATCATAATCATAGTTTCCATAGGTGGTATTATTATCAAAATAACAACCTTCATCATAGCCATAAGTAGGCCTCAACTATCATTTTCCTCATACTCCGAGCAAGATTCGAAAGTATGTTGAGATAAATCATGAACATAAGGTTTGTTCATAATCTCTACATAAAGATCCCACCGGCGTGCCAAAATATGTTCGCGCAATAAATTCACACTACGCTAGTTGTAGGCCTGGGATTTATATGAACACCGATTGGGAGATTAAGTAGCGTGCCAATTACTAGGTACCGCCAGCGCACGGTGTATGTGTGTGATTTGAGATTGCTTATTTAACTTATAACCAAAAGATTGTGCCTTTAAGTGAGAGGCTCAACTTAGGTTCTTTATTTGCCTTGCTATATGAAATTTTAATTGTTAGTGTAGATATATATAACAAGGCTTATATAAGTTTGAAATATAGTGATTGGATATAAACTGCTATATTCAATCCGAATGCTTTAATAATAAAGACAAGAAGCAAGAATAAAGAAAATACAAGCTTGCATCAAAGTAAACATATATAAACCTAATTGAAAGTTTACGAATAAGTAAATACAATAAGTAAACAAAGTCAGAAACATCAACCAAAGTGTGGTTGATTGCATATAAAGCCATCGAATTGGCTTTTAAAAGCCCATCGGATTGAGACAAAGCCATCGACAAAGCCACTCCGGTTGGCTTCTTATGCCCATCTGATTGAAGACAACCATCGACAAAGCCATCGACTCGGGTTAAGAGAATAGCCTAAAGGAGATTCTTTCCTGTGCTTAATCGATACCACTGAGAAGTGGCGTAGCTAATTCTAAGATCGGGGATTTCCTCGATCTAAAAGCTTTAACACAAGTTGTCGAAGCTTTGTGGAATGGTTGCTTAAAGCCTTATGTAGGCTTATGAAAGCTTGTTGCCGGGGTTGTATGAACCGATGAATGCCACTTCTTGGCTTTCAAGAGAGAGGTTTTCTCTTGGTGTTTGAAAGGTTGGCTTTCCTTAGAACATGTATGTTCAATTTTGTTTGATTGGTTGAGTGTCCCCTTTTAGCCTCTACCTTGCTTCTAATATATAGAGAGCAAAACCAATGTGAAAGCAACTCCAACTTGATGCACGATCTCAACTTAATTCCACTTGCACAAAGATATAAATATTAATTAACTATCCACTTCAAGTATACCCAAAATATCTTTAAGTGTAAGTTTGGCCTAATTTCACAATAACTCCCACATAATGCCATAATTTGGCTTAGACTAAAATAGGGGTAAACATGACAATTTTGAGTATAAACGTAAGCACCCTAAACGGTGGACGTGGATTATTTCGATTGGACATTCACCTCCTAGTTGAGCATTAATGTAGAAGAATAGAGCAGCCCTCATATGATTGTTTCGGACCACCCAGATTAGCCAGTTTCTTACCACACAAACCAACCTTGAATGCGAATTCAGTCGAAACATTTACAAACGCCATTTCGCAAAGCCACAGAACCCTGTCGCATTTCTTTCCCTAAACTCCCCAAAAGTCCAAAACTTTCAGAAAAGGGAAAAAAAAAAAAAAAAAAAAAACCCCATTTTCTTCTTTTCTTAGCTTTGAAGCTTGGTGATGGAGGACCCAGAAGAATCCATGGTGAAGGAGAGAGAAGAGTTGATGGTTTCACCATCTGGTGGCAACTCCATTTCTCAAAAGCCTACTTTCTAAAACCCATGTCTCTCAAAAATTCCTCCATTGATGAACCCCTTTTCAAGCTCCCACCTTTTACCCTCCTCCCTTCCACCCGTTTTGAACCAGATACATTGCCTTTTTGGAAAGCCGATTTCGGGATGGCCGCAACGAGACAGAAATAATTGGAAAACTTGGGTGAATCGAATGGCATCTGTTACCAATCTACGTGGAAGAAGGCTGGTATTTATGAAGCAACTTTAATTCCGACGTACCACATACAAAGACAGGACTGATTTGGTTTTCAAGGTTTGCTGAAAAATGGTGTTATGAGACGAATACGTTCATTTTTCCGTGGGGCGAAGCAACAATCACATTGGAGGACGCTATGGTTTTAGGCGTTACTCGTTTTGGACTCTGTTTTTAGCCCTCTGAAAACCACAGAAGTTAGGGAAATCCACAAAAAGTTACTTGAAGGGAGAAGGGAAATTTACTGGAATAGTGGACTGTTACCACGCAGTTATGGCGCAAAACAAGTTCATGAACAGTGGGAGTGAAATCGAGCACGAAGCATTTCTAGTGTTTTTGGTTGTGCAGGTATGTTTTTCTTGGTACTCCAAATAGGATACATAACACTGTTTTCTCCGTAGCAATTCATTTAGCTAGGGGACTGAATCGCCCTTGCACCAGCTGCTGTTCTTGCCAGCATTTATAGAGATTTTTGGTATGTTGAAAAAGGCAATTGTCGATTCGAACAAATTGATACAAGTAGTGATACAGCAGTGCTCTTTAGACCAAAACCTCAAGTCACCATTGCAGTTAGTTCAGGTTTGGGCATGGGAACGATTCTTTCTGACCTTAGGCCGGAAACCCCAATCCTCTCACTACTGTCAATTGGTTTTGGGTTGGGTTCGCCTACCGCCCAACCGGCTCCATGTCATCCAAGATGTGCGTTCCGCGTATTAAAACTTGGCAACGTCACATAAATACGTTAAAAGGCATATGCATAATAAAGTGAATTTCAAATCGGGTGGTTAAACCTTTCATATATGATCAATAAGTTGAAAATAAACTTAGGCTTCTCCTTCGTATTCAGTTAGTTTTGGGCTTGATGTCCACGCTCTAATTAAAAAGGGTAAATTTCTAACTGCGAGTACATGAAGAAGAAGGAGGAGAGTAGGAGGGCAGAAACTAAGAATAAAATAAAAACATTAATTTCATTATTTCATTCTTAGTCCGATGTGATTGGGTTCTTTTTCGCACCGATTCAACGATTCAATAGTTTTTGCCACCTTTATTAATCGGGATCATTATAATTTTTAATATTAGTTTAAACAAATATCTTATTCCAATTGGGTGGTGAACTTGATCAATGACTTATTAAAGTCTTGGTCTATGGATTCATAATCATCTTGCCACTGATCAAATGTTTGGCTTTAAAAAAGTAACCAAATGCACATGCTTTTTATCAAATAAAAATAAAATTAAGAAGAAAAAATGTACCTCGGCAGAGAATTTTAGGGCAGAGAGAAAGGGCTCAGGAGTATGAAAGAGAAGCATTAGCTTAGTCATCGGCAGCTTAAGCTATTTTTTGATCGAAATAAGTTTGGCAAATTTCGAAAAATAAAACGAAACAACCGGAATTGAACAAATTTTCCAAAATGTTCTGATTTATGAGTTTTCAGATTCAAAAAGAAAGTTTTGGGTTAGAGTCGGAATTTCTAATTCAATTGTAACACAATTTACATCTTGGTTCTAAACTTTTGGTTCAAACTTATGACTGTAACATCGTTAATCCCGTATATTTGAGTCATAAGTTTATGAGTAAAATGCTTCATTTGACTTTTGGTTAACTTTTTGGTTCTAAACTTTTGGTTAACAATTCACTATCCGCCAATAGATTCACCGAGTTGACCCGGCTTCGAGAAGCTAATGGAAACATAACAAAACTACAGTCTGTTTTCGTTTTTGAATCTGGAAAATAAACATATTAACCGCAATATAATGAGAGAGTATATCACAAAGAATAAAATTATAATATAATTAGCACAAGAGAAACAATTGGAAGAGGCGTTTGCGCTTACATAAATAATTTGTCGGTGCATTGAGCACTTACATAAAGAGAGAACTCGTGTGTTTGAACAAGACTAGCTCGGCCGTAACCGTGTTTCGGTGGGTCACGCCATCCTATCATGTGGAAATTTTCGTGTCGATTCTGCCGCAGGGCCTCACTCTAACAACACCGATATTGTCCCCACTTAACCACTCCGCACAATCCTCCAGTGTGTGATTTTATCACAAAAGGCCTCGGTGTTAGTTAGGAGAGGGGTATTTCTATTTCTTAAACTACTTTCTTTGGCCCTCTAGGGGCCGATGTGGGATAACAGAGTTCCAACACTTCCCGCACGTGAGACCCCATTTTTATGGGTCACACGTGGAGATCCACACGGCAACCACACGTGGAGCCATGTCGTACTACCTATCACGCAGGCCAATGGGACCCACCCAATCACGTGGGCATCTTTGGCCTACGTGAGCCATGCCTGGGACTCCTCACCCATCGCGCGGGCCAAACGGGACCCACCCAATCACGTGGCACGGGCCCGCCCCCGCTGAATATCATGTGAGCTCCTTTTCGTGCCGATGTAGGGCCGAGGGCCCACTCCAACAACACCGATACCGGCCCCCACTTAACCACCGCACAATCCTCGTGTGTGGGGTTTCACTACAAAAGGCCAAGGTGTTAGTTAGAGAGGGGTATTTCTATTTAAACTACTTTCTCTTTGGCCGCCTTGCCAATGTGGGATAACAGAGTTCCAACATATCATTAGTTGTGAAGGTTCGCCTGTTGCCGAGTGGGAGGGGGAGACATGCATCAACTATATATATAGAGCTTGGAGCCTTGGATAAAACATATAACCTCAAATGCTTGGATCAAACATAACATCAACTAGCTATCAACACACCATGAAATCAGTTCGGAAACTGCCTCTTCTTCTTCTCCTTCCTATTTTCTTGCTCTCATTGCTTCCGTTGATGAAAGCCACGCCATTGCCAAGTCAGGCAGAAGCTCTGATAAGCTGGAAGAACAGCTTTGCTTCTCCACCATCGTCCCTCAATTCATGGTCTCTACAAAACTCAACAACCTCTGCAACTGGACTGCCGTTGTCTGCAACCAAAATACCAAAACAGTTGCCGAAATAGACCTCTCCAACCTCAAAATCACTGCCAAACTAACCCAATTAATCTTCACCCTCCATTTCTCAGTCTCACTCACTTCAACCTTAATGGCAATAATTTCACCGGCCTATACCATCTGCCATTAGCACGCTCTCCAGGCTCACCATTTTAGACTTGGGCAACAACTATTTCACTGAAGAAATACCCGAGGAGATAGGCAAGTTAACGAAGTTGGAGAGTATCTCAGCTTACAACAATGTTCTCCGTGGTACAATTCCCTACCAGCTCAGCAACTCCCCCAACATGTGCTGTATGTGCTTAGGAAAACCACTTAAGAATCCATTTCTGATGGGTCTAACTTTTCCATCATGCCTTTGTTGACATACCTTGATCTTTCTCTAAACAATCTGGCATCAAAATTCCCAGAGTTTATATATAAATGTTCGAACTTGACGTTCTGGACTTGTCTGATAATGCCATGACTGGCCAAATACCAGAAGCGGTATTTACCAATCTCGGAAAGCTTGAGTATCTCAATATCAGCTACAATCATTTTGCGCGACTTCCAATAAGCTTTCCCAAGAAACATCTCAATTCAGCAGGGACCTCTTTTCAGTGGTCAAATTCCAGAAGATATTAGTTTGATGTCTCGCCTTCAGCGCATTGACCTATTTCCCCCATAATTCCTTACAAGGAAAATTCCATCCTCGATAGGCCAACTCAGAGAACTCCAGCACCTTGATCTTAACGAGAATTTCTTAAACTCTTCGATCCCTTCTGGAACTCGGTCTTTGTACCAACTCCTCACCTACTTGGCTTTGGCCTTAAAATTCCCTTCAGCGGCGATCTGCCTCTGTCCTTGTCAAATCTGAATAAGATTTCCGAATTGGGGTTGTCTTCAAACTCATTTACTGGTCCAATATTGCCTTTCCCTTATCTTCCAATTGACTGAACTCATTTCTTTGCAGCTTCAAGAAAACATCTTCCATGGAAATATTCCAGCTGAAATTGGATTGTTGACAAACTGACACACCTTTATCTATACGATAATTATTTCTCCGCGATTCCCTCGGAGATCGGAAAATTGAAAGACTTGATAAAAATGTATCTTTACACCAACCAGCTATCAGGGTCAATTCCTTAAAAATAAATGTATAATCTCTCACAAGTCTTCAGAGCCAGCGCTTTGGGAAAACAATCTCACAGGGATAATCTCCCCTTGTGAGATAGAAACATGAAGTCACTGGTGAGATTTGATGTCAACACAAACCAACTGCAAGGAGAGTTGCCAGAGAACATCACTTTCCCTTAGTAGCCTGAAGAATTTTTCTGTGTTCTCCAATGCTTTATCACAAAGCATTCCGCGTGATTTCGGGAAGCACAGTCCTAACTCATGCATATGTTATGTTAGCCAACAACAGTTTCTGGAGAATTGCCACCAGAATTAGTGCAGCGGATAAGTAAACTTGAAATATTTCACAGCGAAACAACAACTTCACAGGGCCAGCTTGCCAGAGTGTTTGAGAAATTGTACTAATTTATATCATGTCCAGCTTGACGACAATCAGTTCACTGGAAACATTACTAATGCATTTGGTGTTCATCACAGTCTTGAGTTAATTGCTCTTAATGACAACCAGTTTGTCGGTGGTCAACTCTCACCGCAGTGGGGAGAATGCAAGCATATCCTTCAGATGAGAATGAGTGGCAATAAGATTTCAGGCCCAATCCCTCCTGGAGATTGGCAGTTGAAACAACTGCAGGTTCTGAGCCTGAGCCGGAACAACTTGGACGGGGTGATCCCAACGAAGTCTAGTGGCAGTTTGAGTAGCCTCCAGCTACTAGATTTGTCAAATAACAATTTGACAGGCAAAATACCAGGCGAACAAGGCGCTTTTTGCTGTTTAACAAGCTTTTAACATAAGCTACAATAATTTATCGGGTGAAGTACCAGCAGAGATTACTAACATCTACATGAGTTACTCCTTGGATCTTAGCAGCAATTCTCTTCGGGAGCAATACCTTCAAACTTGGACAAGCTCACGAAGTTGGTGGGTTCTCAATGTTTCACACAACCATCTCTTAGGGGAAATCCCATCAGCAGTTTCCAGCATGCCTCGTTTGGAACGGTATGACTTTTCTTATAATAACTTGAAGGGTCCAATCCCAACTGGTGGCATTTTCCAAAAAGCCTTGGCAAATGCTTTTTCTGAAATCCTGGTTTGTGTGGCCACGCTGAAGGCCTCATGAATGTAGTTTCAAAAAGAATAACAGCAAAGTTCTAATTGGTGTCCTCGTACCTGTTTGTGCCCTATCAATGGTTGCTCAGCCATCGTTCTCTGATTTTAAAGTTTCGAAGAAATCCAAGGCCGTTCCTGAGAAAATCAAAAGTTCTCAAAACTTTGAGAATATTGAGTCAGTGATACGCAAGAAGAAGTGAAATTTACATTTCAGGAAGTTGTCAAGGCCATAGACAATTCATGAGAAGCATTGCATTGGAAAAGGAGGATTTGGAAGAGTATATAAGGCAGAGCTCGAACAGGCCAAGCTGTTGCAGTTAAGAGACTTAACACGGAAGACTCTAATGATCTTCAGGAATCAATCTCCAAGTTTTGAAAATGAAATCCAAACTTTGACAAATATCCGGCACGTTAAACATCATAAGGCTATATGGATTCTGTTTAAGGAGGGGATGCATATTCTTGCTTTATGAATTCCTTATAGAGAAAGGCAGCCTGGGAAAAGCATTGTATGGGATTGAAGGGGTTACTGGAACTTGGCTGGGCGACGAGGGTCAAAATTGTGAAAGGACTTGCTCATGCACTTTCTTACTGGCACCAGCAGACTGCTCCACCAATTGTGCAATCGTGTGATGTAACCATCAACAATGTATTGCTCTTTCCGAGCAGGATTTTTTGGGAGTCTCGCATCTCTGATTTTGGGACGGCAAGACACTGTTGAGTACGGACTCATCCAACTGGACACATATTGCTGGTTCATTTGGCTACATGGCACCAGGTAATGTAGCACCAATACTCTGCATCTTTGGCATTCTTTCGTTGATTGAGATATGTTTTGAGGCTGCTTGTTTTGTTTTCCTGGATGTGCAGAGCTTGCATTCACTATGCGGGTCACGGATAAGTGTGATGTATACAGCTTTGGAGTGGTGGCGCTAGAAGTCATGATGGGAAGGCACCCCGAGATATGCTTGGAGTCCCAACTATCAGAACCGGCCAACGTCAATGAATGAAATGCAGAGTTGCTTCTTAAAGATTTGTTAGATCAAAGGCTGGACCCTCCAACCAATGCATTGGCAAAGGCAGTGGTGCTTGTGATGAGTTTATCCTTGGCTTGTGTGCATAAGCATCCTGGGTCTCGACCGACAATGGTTTTTGTCTCACAAAACTATCTGCTCAAACCCCGCCTTCCCTTTTTCTCCGAACCATTTGGGATGCTAACCATCAACAAGCTGATGGGGTTACAGATTAAAAAGAATGAAATTATAGCTAGCTAGTTAGAAAATTTCTACGTTTAAGAGAAAACTTTTTTTTTTTTTTTTTTTTTCTGGTAAACTTATAGAGAAACCAACAAATTTCTCATACCGTGGATTGACATCCACACCATCCAAATCACTCATCTTTCCATTCGCATGTCAGATTTAGTGACTGTACGTAACATGCATCAACCCGACAACCATATTATAAACTTATAATGTTATGAATAGAAAGTTATAGAGACGCGTTCTTAGTTGTTTCTTCTTCGAAAGCCTAGAAACTCTGCAATTCAAAGTTCCAGTTACTACTATACTTCGCAGCACTTCTGCTATTCGATCATATACTTGATTCCGATTAAGTAAAAAAGCAGCTAGCTTGGATTTGCCGAACTGATCTCAGATGTTTTCATTAATTTACTGATGCATAATGGTGTTTAAATACATTAAAGAGTTGGATTTCCTACTCTAACAAACTAACAATTACTAAAAACTAAATAATAACACCTAAACCAAAGTAACTTAACTCATATTCCGACTCTTTGATGATCGAGCGGCTTTTTTGTAGGGTTCAATCCCTGAGACTTGTGCACATATTTTGTTATTTGAGATTAGTACACACTTACAATAAACTCACAACTCCGAAGATCTTCCCTTGCTGTGATCAATGGTATCGAGAACAGCGGAGTTGGCCAGGTTCTCGTGTTGTTCTCATTACCATTGATCAAAACGATCACAACAAACTTCACTGTGTCAGCTCCGGTAGCTTGTATCCATGCAACAAGATGAAAGATTTCCTCAACGGATGGAGTGTATATATATTGTGATATGGTGTGTAAAGGTAAAATTTTCCTGAAATGAAATGTAAAAACAAAAAGGTGAAAAATGAAATGTTCCAACGAAAATAAAGGCGATATGAATTGCAAAAAAATTGCAATTTATAAAAAAATTGCAAAAAAAAAGCACCGCAAATTTAGTATAAATATGAAAATTATTAAGGGTGGGGTTGACACTCCAAAAATGTTACTCCTTCCAAGTGTATTTTTTCTTTTGTAAGTCTATATATATGGAGTCCAAAATAACTTTTTTTAGAGTGTCAATAACAGCTTCAATTATATATTTTTTAATCTACACATGAAAAGATTGGTAAAGAAAGGTCTCTTTTAATCTACGCAAATCACCATTGTTAATGACAAGATATAATAACTACTTTGAAATCCGGGCACTTCACGGTCTCCATCTCTAGTGCAAATCCAAGCACGTAGGGAGTGTCATTCGTCGTGGTTTAGGAATTTCCAACCATTCTTTCTTGTTTTAGGACACACGAATCAAGGAATTAAAAATTAGAAGATTGGGTGCACTAGAAAATTTTCAAAAAGTAAGAAATCGCAGAAAATAATTTGAGAGCCACTTTGAGAATTAAATCATGCTCTCAATGAAAGCATCAATTTGTGGTAGCAAAATTCCGCCATCTTCGGATTGACGAAATTGTACCTACAAAACAAAGAAACACCTTAGGTTAGTTAAAGACCAAACCACAAGCCCATAGGGGGTGTTTGGCCAATGAACCTCCGATGCCTAAGTTAGGAACTCTGTAGAGAATGGGTGTTTTAGGGTTCAATTGCGTAAAATCAACTTACTTGAGAATTGACTGTAGAAGGGCTATTTATAGAGAGCATGGTCGGCTACATGGGTGGGGAAGATCACACCATGTGCCGGTGTCCGATTGGCCAAGTTGTGTTATCTAATGGATGAGATTGTACTTGTGCAATTGCAATATGAGATAATATCTTTAAGATGCTAGAATATTTTAAAGGTAACGAGGATAATTCTTGAAGATATTATTAAATTTAATTAATAATATCCTAAGAATTATCTTGGAAAATCTTTGATTGATTGCGATTATATTTCCTTGATTAAAGGAATCTGTCTTCAATTAGAAAAGATTAAAGGTAGGAATTAGTAGCTAATTATACTTTTAATTTATTGTCATGCCTCCTTGCCGTATGCTGTTGAGCTTGGAGTAGTTGTAGTTAGCAGCTTAACGCTTCTAGCTCGGTTGAACTGCCAGATAATAAATGTGGGCCTCGCCAATTAATGAGAGCATTCTTGTCAATAGTGAATAAAAATCCACGTACTAGCTCCACAATTTTTTGAATTATTTTTTACTCCACAACAATCACGCCATATGCCAGGTCATGTGTGGATTGAAAAGGAGGGAAAAATGAAATGGAGGATAGGAGTTGGTGGGAAGAAAGAGAGGGAATGTTTTGTTTTTATTTCATTTTTTAGTTTTTCAATTATTTTTAAGAGTAAAACGACTGAACTACCCTTACATATTGTGCACATATTTGGATGGAATATATGGAAAACTGATGGTAGGGTGAAATCTGCTAAAAAAAGTAGTTCGAGTCCTTAATTTTCCAACAGAAAAAGTTTAGGGAAGGAATCGAAAGCTAAGTGAAAGTTGAGGGAAATTGGCAGTTTACTCATATAATTTTTACATTATGATATATAATATGAACATTCTAGTGTTTGTGTGCGAAAAGAGAGAAACTTTCTTGAAACCAATATATTGTTTCAGTGGTAACACCGATAGCATAGATAATTGTCATGTATTCAAATAGTACATCATCTGTTAAATAGTTGTCATGTAGTGTCACCCGTTGCAAGAGAGAATCTCTCATTCGGAAGACAAGGCACTAAAAGGCAGAATAGAGATGTCCTATTATCATAATTTTGGACCAACCAGAATAGGCAGTTTCTTATTCACACAATCTCTGTTTTATGAAGAGTGGGCAGTTTCAGTCTAACAAGGCTCTCATAAGCTTCTGGTTCAAGAAGTTTATGAAGAGTGGGCATGAATTCGAGCACGAAGCTTTTCTTGTCTATTGGTTGTCAAGGTATGTTTTTAACCATGGTAATATAACACATAAGCCTGTTTTCTCCATTGCCATTCATTTAGCTCGGGGGACTAGAATCGCGCTTGCACCGGCTCTTCTTGCTAGCATTTATAGAGATTTGGGCTTGTTGAAGAGAAAACTAGTAGCTTTAGACATATTCAAAATTGGTGATGCTGTCTTAGAACCCATCATCAAGTCACCATTTCAATTAGCTCAGCTCTGGGTGTGGGAACGATTCTCGAACCTTAGGCCAGAAAAGTCCAATCCTCTCAATTATGGTGAGCCAAGAATGGCAAGATCGGATAACGTAGGTGGTCTGGAAGTTGATAACTTGAGAAAGGTTTTAGATTCAGCTGGAGAAGAGTTCTTGTGGCGGCCTTATGCATTGGATGTCATTGAGAAGTGGCATTTGCCTATATGCTATCCACAAAAGGAAAAGTGGGTTTTGGTTGGTCGGGATTCGGATGATGAATTGCTATCATTTGTTAGATGTTTGAGGGTCAGTGACCTAGTTGGACTTGGCACTCTTGAGCAGTACCTTCCGCATCGAGTAGCAATGCAGTTTGGATATGATCAAGACATACCGTGTTCAGTTACTCAATTTAATCTCAATTCCGATATAGCCTGGAAGAATTACATCAGGAAAATTGAGTGTAAAATTGTATCTTCCCTCTAGACTTTTTGAGGGAGATGTTAGCACAAGGTACTTGAAGTGGTGGAAGCAGCTGTGCGGTGAAAAAAGAGATCAAAGAGAGCAAAAAGAAGTATGAAATGGTTAAAGAAGTATGAAATGGTTACCTTGGAGGACTAACCACTCCTCTGTACCTCCTGGTTTTCCTCCCAAACATGACAAATTGAAGCCGAAGATCCTATGGATGACGAAGATAAACTAACTATATCGGAATTTCTGAAATATAGGAAGAAGCACGAAAAATTGGGATTAGGAAAAGTAGTGACAGTGAGATATTGTCGGGTCAAGTTTATAATATGGCATCTCCAGTTGCAGAAGAATGTTCTGTTAATACCGTGAAGACGGATGAGGGCATTGTGAGCATCTCTAACAATGAATGTGCTAGCAGTAGCTCTAAATTTGAGAAACGCCAGTTAGAGTTGGAAGCCTTGCATTAAAGTTTTAAAAGATCTTGGGCCTCTCAACTCGTTGTCAATTTGTTTTGGGTTGGACACTCACATTCTAACAGGTTTCATTCTCCTACGTGTTATCTCGATGAGGGGAATTTTGAGAGGAGAAATGCAGTAGTTTGGTTTAGTTATATTCTATTTTAAATGGCATAAACTTGGTGCATGTAGGACTGCTTCTTGGTTGCATTTTTAATATAAAAACACATCTACTATAAGCATTTTTGAGCAAAAATACTTTTTACAAGAATCATCTCAAATAGGCCCCAACTCAAATTGAAAATAAACCTTATGTATTGAATATCGAACTACAATGAAGAAAAAGAATAGAACAATTCAAAATCATCGAGAGAAGAAATGCGGGAAATGCAACGGTTGAATTTTGTTTCGTTTTTTTTTTTTTGTTGAAGTCACTAGTACAAAAAGGTAATTGGGCGACAAAACAGATTTCGTCACCCCAAGTCACCTTTCGTCGCCTAAATGTTTGGGCGACCAATAATTCGTCACCCAAAATTCGTCGCTCAAAGTCCGTGGACCAAGCATTTGGGCGACGAAGGAAATACATTCGTCGCCCATTCACGTTCGAGCGACGATTTCTGGTGACGAATATATTTTGTCGAACAAAACATTAAGCGACGAAATTTTTTCTTCGCCCTGTTACACTTTAAGCGACGGAGATATTTCGTCGCCCAATGTTTTAGGCGACAAAAACAATACGTCGCCCTAAGTTATTGTCAAACTTTAAGCGACGAAAACTTTTCGTCGGCCTAAGGTTTAGGCGACGGTGGTTGTTTTGTCACCCAAAGTATTTAATTTTTTAATTTTTTAATTTTAATTTTTAATTTTTAATGTTTTTAATATTTTTTTTAAATTAATTGGTATTTAAAAGACAATACAATATAATAAACAATACAAAAAAATAGATTATATAAAGAAATGTACGTACAAAATATTTAATGATAAAAATAAATTAAAATACTAAAACGAAGTAACTAGTTAAGGGGTTGGGAATCGGATGATGGCATATTCAATGGAATGTCGGACAACTGGAGGGCGTGTAAGATTTGGCTCATCAGAGCGTCCTGAGCCACGAGCTGACTTTCCTGAGACGCGAAACGGCTTTCCTGAGACGCAAGCTTCTGCTCCAGGTCTTGAACTTGTGCCTTCAGCGAGGTGACATCTTCCGAATTGTTGTTAGAAGATGAGGCACCATTCTCACGGAGTCGCACATTCCCTATCCCCCAGTAAACCCTACCAGGCCTACGACCAAGGGTCTGGTCTAGCGTCTCCGTGAGTATACGAAGACCAGCATCCTCAGTTGGAGTGACGTCTTCGATAGGGGTCTCGGGGGGGAGCTGCGATGCCACTTCTTCGAGAAGAGCATTGCTCTTCTCCACCATAGTGGCCTGTAATAAGAAAAAAATATATTAATGTTTATAATAATTATAAAAGGAAGAAAAGTAACAGGTAATTAAAGAAACTTACATGAAGCTGATAAGCCGTCTCATCGCCGGGGCGGACATAAACTTCCTCAAACATGTCAATCTCCGAAAACTTTGCACCTTTCTAAAAAAAAAAAAAAGCTTAAAATTTAAAATTCATAAATATTAAATTATATTAAAATTAAAAAATGTAAAGTAGATTTACCTGTCGTCGTTCAATCAGTCTGTAGGAAAAAGGCTTCGAACCGGAATGGTGGAGAAGTATCTTTTTCAACCTATTTACCGAATTGGCTCGAGAACGTCTCTGTTGAACCCAAAATTTGTTAGTGCGTATATTAATTGTTGAGTAAAATGATAAATTAAATGTGTAAACTTACCAAAAAAGTAGGGGAGACAAAATGGTTACATAACCACTCCCAATCATCAGGCCGCTCCACCAACTCCGTAGGGCATCCTCGAGCTAAAGCAGTCTTCGCGTCCGGATACGACTTGAAAACTTTGTGGACGTCGGCCTTCCACTCTTTGTACCGATCTTTGAAGAGCCCCTCTATGTAGTTTGTCCGTTTGGCATCAAGGTCCATAGTATTAAAGTTGACCTGCAAATATAAAACAATATTATTAAAAGATACAAAATATTGGACTTAATTAAAAAAAGTAGTAGAAAGTATGGAATACACTCACCGACAGCTCATGCCACATCGCCGCCTTCGTTTGAGCTGAGACTGATCTCCATGACTCCCATCGCATAGGGCAATGGGCATGCAATATCACCCCTATCTCCGAGACCAGGGTGCTATGCTGGTCAGATGTGACAGAACCCTGGTGATCTTCAGAGAATGTGATGACGATCTTTTCATTAGTCGCCCGTGTGATCCCCGCAGACTTCAACCCTCTGCAAGGGCCCCGGGTCTTTTTATTCCTTGCCAAACCAAAGAAGAAATTCACCAGGGTTAAAACGTCATCTTAAAACTCTACAGAAAATTCGGCAGAACCTCCCCTAAAAGTCTAACATTTCCCATAACCTGCAAACAATAAATCTAACATATCCACATCCACACAATTCCAACATATCCAACATATTTGACAATTCCAACATATTCCAACATATCCTTAAATTTGAACATATTCCAACATATTTGACAATTCCAACATATTCCAACATATTTGAAAATTCCAACATATTCCAACATATCCTTAAATTTGAACATATTCCAACATATTTGACAATTCCAACTATCCTTACATTTGACAATTCCAACATATTCCAACATGTATCACATCCACACAACATTTCCAACATATTTGACAATTTCAACATATCCACATCCACACAACATTTCCAACATATTTGACAATCGTAGCAAATGTTTGGAACATGCAATCAAGAAAGGAACTGGAAACGGTATTAAACAATCGATGACCAAAAAGGAAAAACATTATAGGTAAGGGTATATTACGTGTCTACGAGCCCTCGCGGGTCGGCGTGTGGAACTTAGGTACATGAGGGCGTTCGTCCTCGGGACATTGTCACCAATGAGCCCGATGAGCACCGGTATAGGGGGCGTCACCAGGCGGTGGAGAGACCGGGCGACTCGAGGACATCTGAGCGGCGGGCGTGATGGAGCTGAACTAGGACTAGAGCGGCGGGCGTGTAGAAATCAAACCAGGCATACGTAAATTGAGCCGATTACAAATTGTTAAATAAAAAAGGACTTATGCATATTAAATAAATTGTAAATAAACATTGAATGTACATACAATACAACTTCATATCAAAGACAACAAAATCATACAATCTAGTACTATAGTAGCAGCAATAATACCAAAGAATATGCATCAACTTTGTTGTATTTCTCTCATAACAACGCATGAACAATTCATCTCAATGAACTACTCATACTCACCCCACACACCTATGTGAGAGTAGGCCCAATTCCGCACACCCTCCCTCTCCCTCTCCCTCATCCTCTTTAATGCACGCAAGAAACTATATCTAGAATACTATATCTACATACTATATCTAAATACTTCCAGCAGTGGCTCCCCCAATGACCTCTTATCTCGTTGAGTTTGAGGTCTTAGGACAAACTCAAATACGTGCAATCATACAAACCACACGTACTCCCCAATCATTTTCTGTTAAACAGTGAGTTACTACATTAAACTGGGTAGACAAAGGCTCTCTAGGGTTGATGACCAAATAAAAAGAAAATGTGATTCAATCAAAGAACGTAATTAACGTGAATTTGAGGTTTGGAAGTAATTATATATGGTTTCATTCAAAATGGGCTAATGATGATGATATTTTCTGCTTATGTTGATCAAATGTAAGTTGTAGGCTTTCCATTCTAAAATAATATAGTTGTAGTTTTTTAATGACAGTTTCTTCACAAGAGTGGAAACAATTTCCTAATTAAATCATAACTGATTAGACAATTCCATGAACCCCAAAAAAAAAAAAAAAAAGATGCTTCTTCATGAATAAACCCCTAAAACCCAAATCTTTTTGCTATATTTCAACTGAATTTTCTTTTTCCATGCTGTCATTAGTAATCAAAACTTAGAAAACCAATGTAATTAAGGTATAAAAAATGAAATTAGGGGCTTTGTCGACAAAGAAACAAACTCAAGTAATAATTAGGGGTTGTATCACTCCACCACTTACAAAATATTCATCTTGGCTTGCTGATATTAAACACACAAACAGAAATGCACACACATACCATTCTATTATGAGGAACCTTAGTAACACAGACACCTTAGGAACACAGACACATAGATATACACGGGTCCAATTTGTTTAAAAAAAAAAAAAAAAAAAAAAAGGCAGCAAAAGCAGCAAGCTGCTGCACTGCCTGCAATCCAAATCCAAATCCAACTCAGCAAAAGGCAGCAAGCTGCTGCTGCACTCAAATCTTATGCGTACACATCTGCTTTCGTGGCCTAGCTACATATCAAGCCAAGAAGCAGGACATAGAGAACTAAGAATTAACTAATAAAATTGGAGGTATACGTATGGATGAGTTGGACTTAATTTGGTGATCAAAAGATTAGTAAAGAAATCGGACGGTAACTGTATAAGTGAATTATTAGACTTAGCTTAGTAATTAGGACTGAAAACTTGCTGCCCAGAGTTTGGGCTTCTAATTCTTTATTCTGTGCTGCCATTTCTACTTAAAAACAGCCTGGCCTCTCCAACCACCTAACCACTCTCCACAGATGCCCTTGAAGAACCTGTTGCAGCGCCTGTTGGCACCATAACGCCACCCTGATCCGACTAATGGTCCTATCTCACGGCAAGGGTCATCAATATGCAGCAAGCTGAGTGGTCCCTTGCCTTTGATATGTTAACCACTGTAGAGTTAATGTTAATTATCCCACTGCATTTTCTTAATATGTCCAACCACACTTTTGACATTTGAGCTCACATTCACCACACATAAACATTTAATTTCATATTCACATAACATATATACATTTCATTTCACATACACATTTGACAGTTCAATTCACATGCCAAGATTCAGCCATATTCCAAGGATGTCAATTTAATTTAGTACTGGTTCATATGGGCACCTCTCATTTTCTTTCTCCTATTCTTAAAATATTATCCAACAACAAATTCATAATCCCATGAAAAAAAAAACTAGAGCAATCTACAGCCAAGAAATCCAAATTCCCTACGAGAATAATATACAGCCAATTCCTCGAAACAATTATTAAAAGAAAATCAAAATCCAAATCCAAAATCCAATTCCTACTAAAATCCCAAATCCATACTACATCACTTAACCAGTTCAATTGTCTTAAATTTCAAATCCAAATCCCAAATAAAATTCCTCAAAATCGAACAAAATCAAGAGAAAATGTAAGAAATTGGAAACCTACCTCAAGAGTGAAGTTACGGTGCCGGATTCCACTTGAGGCTAAGAGATTCAATGTGAGAGTGAGAGAGAGAAGGCGAGAGAGAGAGGGTAAGGGAAGGATGGCAGCTTATTTGTGACACGTTAGGCGGGAAGTGTGCGGGGAGGGGCCAGTAGGCTGCGAGGTGGAGGAAAGAAGGAAGAAAAGAAAGAAAAAGAAAAAGGCACGGATAGAAATTAACCCGAGCCCTTTGGGCGGCAGACCCATTCTTCGCCCAAAGTCCTAATAATTAGAGTAAGCCCAAACTTATTAAACATTTGAAAATGACCCAAAATTTTGGGCGAATTTGGAGCATAAACTTTAGGTTTAGGAGGCGACAGCAGGTTCGTCGCTCAGGAAACCCTTCTTGAGGCGGCAGACAGGTTTTTGGTCGCCTAAAGATAAGAAATTTATCACCCATCGTTGTTATTTGGATCTCTAAATAATGACTTATTCATTTAAGTATGAAGTAATGTTTATGCGAATGATCTTGAAGAAAAGTCTACATATTCAACGGTTGATTTAAAGAAATAAATATATATGTGTGTTTACATATTGCGATGGTCACGAAAATTTAACTTACGGTGGGAAATTCATAATAAGTAATTGAGAAGTGGGAAAAATATATAAAAAATACACAAACTCTTATAACGAAAAGGTGTAGGCACCGTTGGAAGGTGTCATCTCCAAAAAGATGCCCACTAGAATCGTACGGCCTATATTCTTTTGCTTGAGTACGATCAACATTTACGTTGCACTCGTTATTATATCCCAGTAGTTTTGTTTTCATCCACGATTATTTTGAAAGCATGATCTTTTTCTTGAATGCAATAAGATGAGCAGTTCGATCGTTCATAGAATGTCCCCATGTGTGATTTATTGAAAAAGTGTGATGATGTTATATAGTTTCTATAAACTATATAACGTCTTATAGTGACTAAGCTGTAAAGATACGAACATAATATAAGCGATGCAGGCAGTTCATCTTTATTGAATTTAGTAAAGATTATGTTTGAAAAGCGGTATGAAAATAGCAATTACAAATATAATAGGGGCGTAAACGTGGCGTTAATGGGCGGTTAAAAAGTAATATAGGCTTCATGGTCTTTTAGTGTTCATCTTTTTGGAGATGACACCTAACGAAAAGTTGTAGACTTTACTAGATTCTGACGTTTGTATACTTTTTACAAATTTTTCCCCCTTTTTCAATTACTTGTCTGATATTTTCGGTGTAAATTAATTCTTAAGGTTGGGCGACAAACCCAACTCATTCGTCGCCCAAACCCTTAAAGAATTTTGCCCCAAATATTGGCGGTTTAAAAATTATTAATGTGATTTGAAGGCGGCCAGAAAGAGGGAATTTACTGGGACGAAGTATGATTGAGTAAGCCTTAGAAGTGACCCCCAGGCGACGAATATAAGTTCGTCGCCTAAGATGATATATTGCAATTTTTAATTTGTTTTGTAGTTGAGGTAATAGTTTGGACGACGAAGAATTTACTTTGGGGACGAATATTTAGGCGAAGCAAGTATCGCGTAAATGCCGCCTAAAGTTACTTTGGGCGACAAATAACGGTTCGTCGCCACAAGATATATTGTAATTGTCTTCCTGTAATTACAAATCAGGTTTTTTTCCTTGCTAAATGAAGTAATTAATTTATGTTTCAATGTCTCTTCTTAATAATTTGACAACGTTACAAGTTACAACTTCAATGTATGTTTCAATGTTTATTGAAATACAATTTTATTCACTTCCGAACTTAGTACGAATTAGAAATACAATACACACATCGTCGTCGTCACTTTCATCATTTTCGCTTGGCGTTGGATTATTTGCTTGCATATGATTCCTCATCATCTTGTCCTCGGTACGTAACGGGGTGGATGTGGATTGTAGCGTCTCGGATGGCCAGGAGTCAATTGTAATGGAATCAATCGGTATTTCGATTTCGGGCATTCCGGCTACCTCGGCGGTTCTTGGATTACATTTGTATCAGACGGTGTTGTAGGCAAAATCTATCGAAGATGAAAGTGTTGGTCGACGACGCTGTCGTCTTCATTATTATCTCAAGTCGGGGAATATCATATATGTTTATGTGATGAATTTTTTTGAACAACTTTCCAACCATTCCCAGCCTTCGGGTCATCAAGATAGAAGATTTGTTTAGCCATAGTTGCTAAATGTAAGGGTCTTCATCGTACCAACGTATTTTAGTGTTCACTGATACTAACCCTTCGTCTCGCTTAATACTCTCGTTCTGTTTGGATTTGTATCAAACCAATGACATACAGAAATCACTTGGCATCGGTCTTTGTAAAGCACTTGTACAACACTTGTTGGTTGCCATAAAACTCGATATAAACTTGCTCGCCACCGCAGGGACGAGACCCCACTATTTTTGAGTTAACAAGTTGTCATCACGCGGGGCATCCACAAACTTGCGCCGTTCACAAAAGTTATATAATTCTTCGGCGTATGGCAACAAATTCTCTTCCTTCGAGTTTCAAAACCTTGTTGAATATGTACAAAAATTTGTAATCTTGTTAGTTGAACATATGAAGACAATGACGAAAAACCTAAAATTTGATGAAACCAAAGAGTACAAAACTTACATGTTCGCGCAACCAACGAGTAAACAGTACGGTGTTTCTCGGCATGTAAGAATTTGAAGGATATGAGCTGGCGATCGAAACATTTCGCCTTGCTCATCCAGAAGTGGCCCAATCTCTTCGTCACAATTGTTGAGTATGAACCAATCGCTACCTCGCCCATGTCCTTTTGAAAAAAGGATTCGCCTCTTGGTAGCAGGCCAAATGGACGTGCGTTTGTGCAAACACTTAGAAGTTTTCTTTCCTATGCTACCACTTGTCGTTGTTGCTTTGGGGCTGGGTGTGAATCGTCTCAACATCGAGTAGATACATTGCGCAAAAAGTGAGCGACTCATATGCGATCCATGCCTCCCACAATGGATCATTCCCGGCTTAGCCCTATTGCGCATGATTTTTTAACTCCCAGAAGCACACCAAAATCGCGATGGTTATAATTAATAAACATGTATAAAATGATGAAGAATCATACAAGGCTTTGGGCAATGTTACCTTTCTGTGTGGATACATCCATAGATAATTGGTACAGTCCCACTTCAAGCAATGCCTCATCACCAAATGTATCATCACGAGAATCATACTAGTAAAAAAGGCCCAGGCGGAAAAATCTGCTCAAACTTGCAAAGGATGTGTACAATGTCATCTCCGCACTTTTACATCGACACACGCAACGACCTTGCGATCAGCGTACTGCAAAAAATGGACAACTTCACTACTCCCGAGGTTAACCACATTAGAAGGCAACATACTTCGAATACCAGGGAGAAGGCGTTGGATTGGCACATGACAATCATGGCTCTTTAATCCCAAAAAGTGATTTGTGTCCACGTTCACGCAGCGAAGATATTCGAGAAGCATACCCATGGGGGTGTACGGACGAAAGAAACTTGAGAAAAATTGTTTCTTTCCCTCCGGTTCAAAGTGAAAAGCAGAGATGACCACTTTCTTAGTACACCGTGAGCTTTCTTCATCCGCAGGGTCGCCTTATGCCCATTCGTTCCAAATCTAGCCGAGCTTTTATCGTGTCCTTCGATTTCCCCTCAATGTCTAGAATTGTCCCCACCAATGTATCACAGACATTCTTCTCAATATGCATCACATCGTGGTTGTGTCTAAGCTTTAACTTGGACTAGTACGGGAGTTCAAACAAAATACTCTTATGCGTCCAGTTATGATGCGAAGCTGGTTTGGGCCCAGTAACACCTTTGCCATATGGACCAAATTTTAAACTTTTCAACTTAGCCAGAATGTCATCTCTCAACCATTCTCTGGGTCTGAGGTGGGTCTCTGTGTTGCCGTCGAAAGATGTATCATTCGTACACCACTCGTGATCCCACGACAACCATCTACGATGACCCATATAACAAACATTTTCGGCGTGCCAATCAAATGTTACGTCCTCCTTGCAGACTGGGCATGCCATATAACCTTTTGTACTCCATTCGGAAATCATTGCATAAGCGGGAAAATCATGTATCGTCCACATCACTGCCGCTCGCAAGGTGAACATCTTCCCAGTGGACTTATCAAATGTACGCACACCGTTTTTCCATCAATTCTTTAACTCATCAACCAACGGGCGCAAATAGACATCGATGGACTTTCCTGGATCTTCGATGATTAATAGACTCATCATCGTAAATTTCATTTTCATGCATTTCGAAGGCGGCAAATTATAAGGAACTATGACGATCGGCCAAGTGCTGTGGATTTGGTTCAGAACTCTGAACGGATTAAATCCGTCGGTGGCAAGTCCTAGTCTGACATTACGTGGGTTTGCTGCAAATTCAGGGTAAATTCGATCAAAGTCTTTCCATGCCCGTCCATCTGCAGGATGCCTCATAACATCATCATCAATCTGTTCTTCCTTATGCCATCTCATGTCGGTTGCAGTGTGCGTAAACATGTACAAGCGTTGCAATCTAGGCATTAATGGAAGATAACGCAACACTTTTTTTGGAATATTCGTCGTTCTTTTTTAGGTGTGATTTTATATCTCGGCTCATTACAAACAGAGCATTTATCCAACTCTTTGTTTTCCTTATAGAACAATATACAATTATTTACACATGCATGAATTTTTTCATACCTTAAGCCCAGACCATTCAGCACCTTCTGAGCACTTTTATGATCTTTAGGCAAACAATTATATTTTGGAAGCATCCTACACACAATACCAATAAAGTAGTCATAACACCGGTTTGACATACGGAACTTCATCTTGCCTTGCATAAACTCCACAATAGTCGTAAGAACCGAATAGTCTTCACAACCCGGGTATAATTCTTGCTTGGTATTTTTCAATAACCTTTCATACTTATTGAATGCTTCCTTATCCATGGTAGGAGGCACGTCATCCCCCACTTCCTCATTGTCATTGCTCGAGACGTATGGATAACAATCATTTACAATACCCATGACTTGGTCATTACCAGATAAATTTCCTTCACCAGTCTCCGCTCGTGACTGGTACGAAGACGAAGCATGATGTAATGGTTCCCCGTGATGATTCCATCTCGTATAGGTCTGTGTCATCCCACTTCTTACCAAATGATGGCAAACATTGTCAGGGGTCTCCCACATATGATTGTTACACGACCTACACGGACACTTGATATGAGAAGCCCCCGGTTGTGTCTCGTTGCAAATTCAATAAAATTATCTACTATTTCCAAATATTTAGCAGCACATCTGTTCGGATTATGTATCCACTGTCTGTCCATTTTTCCTGTTACCACATTAAAGAGAGAGAGAGGGGAGCATTAGAATAACTTCAACTATGTCTCGTCACCTTATGCCTCCGGTAAAGGCCCTATCCCATTCGGGAGTGCACATTTGTGTCTCGTAGTTTACGGATCCACCAAGATTAGATTTTGACGTGGGAAAATTTTGGCAGCATCTCCCTACAGTTCTCCAAGTGCACGACGTAGATATCAAATACCTACTATGCACTCGAAGAACGTAAGAAGATGTTACCAAAAACCCACAATCGAAACCTAATCCGTGAACCGCAAACTACAACACACAAATGTGCACTCCCAAACTGTCCAAAAATGGGACAATTCAAGAATCAATTGGATCGCGGTCACGCTTTCGCATCCATGCGCGAAATCCAATTAATTCTCAAACGGGAAACTAAGTTTTTGTTAAAAAAATGCATACGAAGTATTAACTTCGTCGTACAACCACAACCCCGTGTACAACGCAACATAAAAAGTCATTCAACATATACAAATGATTTGCATAGAAAACCATATAAAATAAATTGGAAATGCGTCAACAACATAAAATGATCAAGAAAATACCTTCAAATTGGTGCTCCAACAAAAATCTGTGCAACAAACCTATAAAAATTAATTAATTTATGTTAATTAGAATTCAAAAATAATAAATAATAAAATAACATTAAAAAATAAAAATTACCGTGAACGATTCTGGTCGTGGTGGAGGGGAGGAGGAGGACGGGAAATGAGTGGTGGAGGAGGAGGGAGGAAATAGAGACTTGGCTTGGGAAGTCTGGGGGATGAGAGTGAGATGGTGAGGGAGATGAGTGAGATTGGGAGAGAGAAGATGGAGATGAGTGAGATAGGGAGAGAGATTTGGAGGAGAAATGCGAGGGAGAGCTAGAGGCAAATTTGCAGAATTTTCTACAAAAACTGCCTCTCGGGTTGAAGGGGAGAGATTAAATGCTAGGTTTTAGGCGCGAAAATATTCGTCTCCTAAATCGCCACACAGGCAGACCATTCATCGCACCAAGTTTTAGGTGACAATTATTTTGTAGACAAAGTGTGGCGCCACATTCTCACATTGCGCCACTTTTTCCATCTTTGGGCGACGAATGTATTTATTATTAGTCGCCCATTGAAACACAGCGACGAATTACTTGGTCCCTAAAGTTTTGTCGCCTTAAGTTTGTTTAGGCGACAAAATAGGGGCGTCACCTAAAGTTTCGTGCCTAAAGTTATGTTGGCGACGAAATATGGATTTCGTCACCCAAAGTGATCTTGCTGACGAAAAATTATTCGTCGCCTAAAGTTTTGTCGCCCAAGCTATGTTTTCTACTAGTGAGTTTTACCATGCTTCAAATAGCGTAAAAGCGATTCTTGTGAATAAAAAATAATGAGGTGAAGGAATGATTATGAGATATAAAAAAAAAAAAAAAAAACCTTGATTTATCTCATACTTAAGATAATACTCGCATCCCCACGGGAAATGTACATATCTCTCATTTTTTGCGAGTAACGTATCTTCACCATATAAATATTATAATATGAAATGTTTAATTTCTTAATCTTCATTTAAAAGATCATCCATAGGAAAAAACCTTCAATGAATGGGTTGAATTGGGTTGGAGTTAGGGCGGAGTTATAACTATTAAAAGCCCGCTTATTCGGGTTTAAAGTCGGGTTGGACATGGGCGGAGTTCGGGTTGGCCCAGCCCAAGTTACCTACTTGGGACTAAGAAAAATTATAAATTTAGAAAGATTATTATTATATTGATAAATGAATAATTTATTAGTTTATCGATAAATAAATATTTACTAATTTAAAAACAATTTTTTGTTTGTTCATTTATTACTATTAGTTTTTTTTAGCAAGATACTTGTACCTTATAAAAACAACAAACATACGTATATGACTTCAAACTCCTATGATAATTTAAGAACTAGAATGTTTTGAAAACTTAATGGCTAAGAAGGGGTCCAAAATTCAGCAGTGCGTACCATTCAATGGTATGTATTGTTGAATGGTTTTATTGGGGCCCAGCGTAAGAGTGTCACGGACCATTGGATAGCGTATCATTGAATGATACGCATTACCACCCAAGATTTTTCCCCTAAGAAGATAAAACATACTTTAGAAACATATTTTTGAGAAAAGAGTTAAATTGAGAAAATAGAAGTTGTTAAAGTAAAAAAAAATCTTAAATATGTATTACGAATATTTATGTGTTATCTCTTTTATGTATTTTGTGATAGAAATAAAATATTGATCAGTAAGAGGGACAAAAGAGATACTAGGAGGAGAAAAAATCAAAGTGTATTCCTTCTCATTAGAATGCCCTATTTATTGTGGCTTATGATTTACATACAAAAGGTCTTAACTAATTACATATTGACCAGTAAATAACCACGTGGTAAATATTACTTACAACACTCTGTGGATGTTCGCAATGATGGTAGTTGCCTCGATAAACTTTGTTTGGAAAACCCGGTGGGACAAAGCCAAAGCAAGGAGAAAAATCGGCCTGGAGATTTAAAAACATTGATAAGGTATGAGGACACACATAATGTTTTGCCTTACTAAAAGCCTTCTGCAGAAAACTCGGTCGGGTAAAAGCACAGTCGAAGAAAAAAGAGCACGGTGTACTTATATGTTTATTACAAAATATAGTCGAAGACTCCCACGATGAATAGCTGCGCTAGATAAGTGACTCCCCGGATGCTTGTAAGCCTTCAATGTTGGTCATTATTGTATCACAGTGCAAATATATGGTTAGTATAATGGCACGAGCTTGAGTGTCGAACCACGAGGGGGCTGATAGGAGGTCTATAAATTACTAACTTTGAAAAGAACCTAACTAAACAATCAAAGTAGCAAAGCGAATGCGGTTTTTGTGATTTATGTGAAAATAACTTAAAATGCAAGAATGTAACGACAAATGATATATTGATTTAGAAACAATGGGGATGAGACAGGGAATTCGATTTCAACATTTACAAAGCTAATTCCATGAATGTTAAGTCGAACATAGCCAATAACCAATTTGTGTCTAGGAGTTCGTTTTACTTATTTATGATCATTCATATGATGTGTGGTTGTGATCAAGTACTCTAATCTACAACCTAGTTGTGATGTTCAACTTAAATTACTAATCAAGAATTCATTAAGAATGAGAAAACTTGAAAGAACCAAAGAAATCACATGGCATGATGGTATGCATAACAATTTCTTCATTCATTCACATATTCCTAAGATTAAAGCATGATGTGTACTATAACCTTGATCAAATAATACATGAAGCAACCCTAATGGTGATCAAGCATTAAGATAAACAAACAAATTAAACAATAGATCGATGAATGAAACAAGAAAATAGATTGATTAATTGAATACTTTAAAATAATAACATAGAATAGTTTTGCAAGGCTACATCGAAATCCCTAGCTATGAACGTAATTACACATCATGATCGTATAAAATATGAATATAAAGTACAACATGAGTGAAATTAACTTCATAAAAGAAACCCTCTGAAGCAATTCTGATGAGGAACTCCTTCAAGTACAACTCGGCTGCGTGGTTTCTTTGGCGGTAGCAGATGGTGGCGAGAACTAGGGGTTTGTTTATGAATGAAAAGCAATAGAAAGAAAGTTGGGAGAGTTGTTGTCGTCCCCCAAGATGGGAGATGTATAATTCGTCAAGAATGAAAGGTGTATGTATAAGTGGATGAAATGCAAGTTTTTATGTGGTAAAAGAGGTTGCAGCATATTGGAAGAAGATCCCAACAATTGAGCTTTGATTTTACACATTTTTTTTCTTATTTGGCATCTCTAAATCAGGCTAGCAATCCCAATTACTCTTAACATTCTGCTCTTGGTCTTCTAAGAGGCTAGATTCATCTTGGATTCTTTTTTTGGACTTCAAATTAGCAACAATTTTTTACTGTCCTTGTTTTACTTTCTCTAACACTCCAAAAATGCCAACTTTTTCTTTTTTTTGTCCTCAAATGGATCCTAAAATACAATTCACTAACACCAAATAGGGTAAAATGCAATCAGTTTAACTCAAAAATATCACAAAGAGACAATAAATGGATAGTATATATGTATGAAAAGTATGAGTTATTAGTCATCATTGTCAAGTTTGAAATAATGTGATTTCAGTTTTCAAGAAATTCAACTTGAGTAGAACTTGAACCTGGATCTTTAACATAAGATCATCATTATGTTTGGAATATTTGGATTTTTATTCAAGTGTTTTGTGTTGTTGAACTTGAACAATATGTATTTTGACAGTTTATTATGCATTAATGTGAAATTATATGTGTTTTGGTGCAAGTATATATATATATATATGTTTATTCAATGTTCATTACTATTTTACGCTATGCAAGTTTCAAATAGCTTACGCGAAACCGCTACATAGCGCGAGATTGCATAGCGAAACTTCCCACGCGACGCCTTACGCTGCCAAACGCTATTGCAATCCGTTGTTTTAATGCACTTCCATAACAACAACAGTAACAAACATTACTAAAATTGATATTGTTTTGTACTAGTTTTCGACACGTTAAATTCGTATGAGGTTGTAATGGACATCTGCAATGAGGCAAACAAAGTTGTAGAGGACCCTGCAGATAAACACCAAAATTATCACGAGAAAAAAAAACTTGAAATTTGGACAAGGTCAGAAAATTTTAGTTGATCTACAGCAATTTCTTTGTTTATATTCAACAAAAAAGAGATTGAGTATTTTGATGTAACGCCGAAAAAAAACTTTTGGGGGGAGTTCATAAATTTCATCTTAATTGTGAGGGACTTACGTTGGAATTGTTCTATTCGATCAAGAGCAACACTATCCTAACAAACATACAAATTAAGCATCATTCGAGGAGTTTCTCACCAATTAATTTGACATCAATTAGGTTTCTTGAGCGCAATTGCAAAATCACTTCTACAAAACACTTTCATACATGCCCTAAATGGTGCAGTTCGATTGTGATGAAAATAATGACAATCGGTTATGAAGGATGACAGGTAGAGTCAGTTCGTGGAGGTTCTGACCAGCGACAACTATATATAAATCTAATTAAGATATACGTAGATCTAAGTAAATTTGAGTTAGATCTAACCGTACTAGTCGAGGACTTTAACTGCGAGTGCATGAAGAAGAAGGAGGAGAGTAGGAGGGCAGAAACTAAGAATAAAATTAAAATATTTATTTCATTATTTCATTCTAGTCTGATGTGATTGGGTTCTTTTTTCGCACCGATTCAACGATTCAATAGTTTTTTTGCCCACTTCTATTAACGGATCATTATAATTTTAATATTAGTTTAAACAAATATATTATTCCAATTGGGTTTTAACCTTATGATTTTCTAAATTAGTATTTCAAAAGCGTAGTTTTATGGCCAACCGCCCATCTCCCAAAAATCTGTTGAAGACACCCCTTTGCTAAAAACAACCACCCCACATACTTTTAAACTTAAGTATTAACTAAAACCATCGACCTAACTTTCCCAAATTCTTACTTACTATACACCCACAATGGCATACAAATTACACCATCCAACACCCGGATTCTCTTAGCCCATGAACTTCTCCCCATACCTGAGAACCCCCCATCAACGACGATGGTGCCAGAAATCGCGCTGACTTATGATGACGGTGGTGCTAGCTATTGAACCTATATTCATCATATAACAACCAAATATTTTGCAGATTTTCGATTGCTAATAATTGGTTGGTTGATATCAAACACATGATGGATTCAGTGGAAAGAAATAAAATATTTTGAGAATTTTTTATTGCTGACTATTGATCTGTTATACAGCTTTCGGTTTATCCTCTAACGGTTGATATCAAATATTTTTTATTTGATTTCTCCAGGTTCAACCCATCAGCAAATAACGGGGTTTCTCCTCTAAGAAGAACTCAACGAGCCAGTACCTGTTGAGAAGTCAATGATATCATTCCTGAAGCTCATAATGTGATTGTAGTTAAAATTTAATTGAAAGTAAGGAGCATAATAAGTCGTGTGAATGTAGCATAATTACCTATTGGAAACTATTTTGTTCATGCAAAGAGTGAAACCCAACCTCCATCTCTCATAGACAACAAACAAAAATATTTTTTTTTATTTGATTTCTCGGAGTTCAACCCATCGTGAATAACGGGGTTTTCTCCTCTAGAAGGACTCCAGCAGGCGATTACTGTTGAAGTCAATGATATCATTCACGATATCTTGGCTTGAATTTTAAGGAAACTATTTTGTAAATTATTTGTAATTGGTGTAGATATCTATGAAACCTAGAATGTAGGATAGGTTACCTTTTTGCCAAGATCTCTCTACGTATAAAATCTCATTAGCAATTGAATGAAATAACTACTGCAAATATTCTCCCTGCATCCTATGCATCGATTTCACGAGAAGGGAGAAGCAAAGAAGCCCCTTGCCTCTTCTCGAGTTACCTAAACCCGGCTGACCATGGTTTGTCGTCAAAGAAATGATTCAAGGACTTCTAATGCAAACCCTTGCATTGTACCCATTGCGATCAAGATTACCATACCATTGATACTTGCTATCAACTTCATGGAGGTATCCACCAGGACATCGTTTGCATAAGGTGAAGCCACGAAGGGAACCATCGACCCAAGAAGGGCCGGGGTTCTTCCTCGTGAGTCATGTCTCAAAATGCAGCCACCAAAGAGGAGATGCAGTCCGTCATGTCACGGGCTTACGTGCCCAATTTCAGCCAATTCTTGAATCGTAAGATAGATAGGGGTGATGAACAACCGCGGACTAATGCAGGTAAAGCCAGGTTTGTCAAAACCCTCATTGCATCTCCATCGATGGATAATTGATAGTGGTGCAACGGATCATATCACTTCTTCACCAGAAGTAACTTCGCGATGGCGTTAACAATGAGAAAATGTCTCCGATTTGTTACCCGATGGAGAAAGCCGCATACTTTCCATCGGCCATGTCACTGAGTTCTACTTTTAGCGCAAGATATTGCTATGTGTGCCTACTTTAAAAGTATATTTGATGTCGATGAAATGCATTAATGCGATGCGATTACATTGTTAGGTAACTTTTTCCTTCTTGGTGTATTATGTAGGACCTAATAGCGAGGACGGTGATTGGTTTGGGTAAACAAGAGAGGCGGATTGTGCTGCCAGTGGCCTTGACTCTGCCTTGATCTAAGTTTCCTCGGCAGTTGCAACCTTGTGCTTTCACCTACGAGAGATATGGCATATTGTTTGGTCATTTATCGGCCCTCGTTTAGATTTCATGTCCAACGATTGTTTATTTCCCTTTTGCATCAATAATGCACCATAATATTACTACCACTTTCACTCAATCCTGCCTATCTGGAGTTCTTCATCTAATAAATCCCTTTGATTTGAATTATTTAGCAATGTCGAGACCACTTTAAATTATCTGGCTATAGGGCCAGAAATGTTTTGTATTTGTGGGCGATTATTCTGCTTCACGCCCTTTGAGGTTTTCGCCCATACGCTTTAAAAATGAGAAACACTATCTATTCTCCAAAGTTTTTTTCTTTTGTCAAACCCAATTTAATACTTCTATTCGTCCAAATCCGTGTTGACAATGGCGGAGAATTTTTTTTCTCTTCGTGATTTCTTTAAAGATCATGGGGTAATTTACCAGCATTCTTGCGTTTATATGCCTCAACAAAATGGGGTGGTCGTAGAGATGCAAACATCGACATATACTTGAAACCGCCTGGGTAGCAGCGTTTTGGGGCCCATCTTCCCCTCCATTTTGGGGTGAGAATGTGTGCTCCATGACCCGTTCATCTCGTGCTTGAGTCTTCCTACACCCATTCTTTCCAAAACACCATTTGAGCGTTTATATTCTAAACCTCCTACTTTTTCCCACAGCAGAGTTTTGGTTGCCTTGCTTTTGCCCAGTGTCCATGTTCATCACCAAGTTTTCCTCCTCAGACCTAGATGCATTTTTATAGGATATCCAGATTGGTCGAGCTTACAAGATTATATAACCTCACCACTCACCAAATCTTTACTGTAGTGAAGTTATCTTCCATGAAATATTTTTTCCTTATCACCTCCTCGACACATGTCTTCCCCTGCCAGCATTCACCTCGTTTACGATCTTGTATTTATCCTCGGTCGACCACAATAACCAGGTTGACCCCTCACTGCTGATCTTTGTGCTTCTGCTGCAGCCGACCCTTCACCTTTCAGTCAACCTTTCCTGGCATTGATGCGACCCCTCCTGGCTGGCGATAGAAATCGACCTTTCTGGCGATAAGTCGACATTTTGCGCCCTGTTCTTTGCCACGATGCTCAATCGTTCGGTATTTATTCTTCTCGCCACGAAGCTATCACGACTATGATTGTCCTACTCTCACGTTTACCCAGCCACATGCTCCATCGTCCTCGTCATCCTGGTCACCTCCCGGTGCACGAGTATCCACTTTCGTAATTCACAGTACTTATCATGGTTCCTCACCCACTAGCAATCTTTCCTTGCCAATGTTACTCGTGGGTTGAACCAGGAGTTATGAAAAATTTTGCTCTTACCCCATTGTAAAAATGCTGTGGCTCCCGAATTAGAGGCATTGGAAGCTAGCCAGCGTGGTCTCTCCACCCCCTCCTCCCATGGCAGCTTCCATTGAGCACACATTGCAGTTCCTAAAGAGATTAAACAACGTTGTGGCTCCATTGGGTATAAAGGCATGTTTGGTTGCCCAAGGGCTATACCCGGCTTAAGTGTTGATTTCCATGATCTGTTTTTCTCCCCACCCTTTGCCAAAATGGTTCGCATTCGATTGTTTGTTGGCTCTTCTTTGCTTCCACAGTGGTCTCTTCATCGAGTTAGGCGTTGAGCAGCTTTCTTCATGGTAGCCTTCGTAGAAGAGAATTTATATGACTCCTCATCTAGGAGTCTTGTGAGAGAACTTGGTTTTATGCGCTTAGTAAATCTTTATATAGGTTGGAAACAAGCTTCGTCAATGTTTTGCAAAAGTTTTTGAAGCCATTCAATCCATTTGATTATACAATCCAAGGCTAACTACTCTTTGTTTTACTTGGAAACAAAATAAGTCCTTTAAACCACGGTGATTTATGTTGATGATATTTTGATTCACGGGTAATGATTCGAGTGCTATCAATGCCCTAAAGCGGTTCCTTAATGAGTGGTTTAAAAAATCAAGGATCTTAGCGATTTAGTACTTTCTTGGGATTGAAGTATCACGTTCTAAGAAAGGGATTTTTTATTTCCCAACGAGTATGCTTTAGAAGTATTGAAAGATGGAGGCCTTTTGGGAGCACGCCCCATTGAATTTGCTATGGAAACGAGAATCTTAAGTTATCAAACAATGGTGCAATCCTGAGAACGAATAAAAATACGAGAAGATTGGTGAGACGATACATTATACTAACCATCACTAAGTGGATATAACCTATTGGTACATGTGTTGAAGTAGGTTTTATGCATGAGCCACAAATTACCCCACACATGGGCATTACCCAGATTTTCGAGGATATATCAAAAATACGCCTGGACAAGGTTGTTCTTCTCTTGAAAATGATTTTGTCTTAAATGCATATTGTATTTCGGATTGGGCCAGGTTGTCCGGCAACATGAAGATCACTACGAGCGTGGAGCGAGGCCGAGTTTCTGGAGGAGGGCGGGCAAAAGCGGCTTTGCAATGAAATTGGATGCAATTTTGACTTAAAGTAAGGCAACACAGCTTTGATACATATTAGTTCACAAATCATTACTCCTTCATATAGCTAGAAGTGAAAGAAAAAAGCCGACATAGCACTATCTGAGAAAAAAGAATTGTTGATGATTTCGGATGAATGAAGTTCAGCGGTATAAAACAATCTCATGTTACCATAAAAAAACATTTCCTTTCACCCAATGGTCAATCTAGCCCCTTTTCGAGAAAAGATACTAAAAATTCACGACTCTTTTTAAGGTGTCGTTGCTACAAACGATAAGTGACACCATGTCTAAAAGTTACTTAACTTTTTACACCCGGCTTAATCTCCAATTACTCAGTAAGAATAAAAATATTCAAAACTATTTCATCGAAAACAATGCTTGATAAAAAACAAAAATTTGTATTAGGTGTGCATGAGAATCGTAAGCGGTAGAGTGATACCAAAAACATAGCAAGAAAGAAGTCCCATGGCGCCTCTAAAGCGGAGATGCAATTTCATCACACAGGTTGATCAGGCATCATCATTCCTCATAGCTTTTATCAACTTCATTTTTCCTTCTCAGCCGTACAACGATTGAGCAAACATACGATGAAAAAACAAAACAGGACCCGAGAAGAAAACAAAATCACATTCTCTGAGGCTTTTCTGAACACTTTACTGCACCAAGAAAAGCAGCGGCGGAATAAACGGCCCAATTCATAGTTATGGGAATAGGTATGCGCGCCCTTACTTCTTTCGGTTTTCCGGTAAGACCAGGGGGTTCAAGAAGTCGTTCTACCTTTGTTTACCGCGGCGGAGAGACGGCCTTCCCCCTTGGCTCCTATGTAGCTTCGCGACTACGGGGTATTGTATTTTTGGGCGCTGTTTGATTTCTTGGAAGTCAAGAGACAAAAAAGCGTGTCTTTATCATCAGTGATAGGAAGTATCAAGCCATGTTGGTACTTGTTGTGAATTATCATGGCTTTACGATATTTATTGAAAGGATCTAGGTTACTACATCAGAGGCGCTCTGCTCCATTGCGACAACAAAGCGACTCTTCATTCTTCACTAACCGATTTCATATAAGTAATTTTGTCACTTCATCCTGGACAAGATACAAGATGGTTGATTATTCACGAATTTGTTCCTTCTTCGATCAACTCATGGGAATGTACTCCACGAAGCCATTAGGGAAGAAACTTTCTCAAGAATCATTCACAAGTTGGAGTTCTCAATATCCACTCTCAACTTGGGGAGTGCTACGATGTTCGCAAGCATTGAATGCTCATAGATCTCACCCTCCTTTCCCCCTCTCTCCCCTCTCTCTTCCCTCTTTTTAATGGTGAGATCGGTTATGGCATTCAATGCTGCGGCGTGCAACTACTCCCTCAACTTGAGGGGGTATTTAAGAAGTCAATGATATCATTCCTAATATCTTGGCTTAATTTTAGGAAACTATTTTGTAAATTATTTGTAATTGATTTGTGAATATCATGAAACCTAAAATGTAGGATAGGTTACCTAGAATGTAGGATAGATTTTGCTTTTGTGAATCTCTCTTTGTATAAAATCTCTCGTGCTTAGTTAATGAAATAACTACGCAAAATATTCTTTGCATCCTTTACGGTACCCAAGCATTGATCAGCAGAAAAACACAATAAGCATGGTTCAAACAACTACATTTCTGCATTTTAATTTTTCCCTTTAATGGTGAGCAAGCATTCCCATTTTCCTTTTGTAATTTACAATAAACAAAATAAAAGAATACGTGTACCAAATTGGGCTGATGGACCATTTTGATTGGACATTCACCTCCTGAACAGGCATCAATGTGAAGAGAGTCTTTCTTGCATACAGTGCAGGGTACTCAAGGTTTTTCTATTAGTTGAATTTTGTTTTAAAATATAAAAATCAAGATCCAAAGTTAAAAATCGGGAGTACCTAGTGCTCAAGAGCAACAACTATTTTTGTGTAGAAGAATAGAAACGCCCTCATATGATTGTTTAGGATACCAGTTTAGCAGGTTCTTACTCACAAACCAACTGAATGCGAACTTAGTAAACATTTACAAACCCCATTCGCAAAAGCCACATAACCACTATCGCATTTTCTTCCTAAACTCCCCAAAAGTCAAAACTTACCGAGAAAAGCAAAAAAAAACCCCATTTCTTCTTCTTAGCTTTGAACTTTGGTGATGGAGGACGGAAGAATCCATGGTGAAGAGAGAGAAGAGTTGATGGTTTCACCATACGGTGGCAAGCTCAGTTTCTCAAAAGCTTTACTTTCTAAAACCCATGTCTCAAAATTCCTCCATTGATGAACCCCTTTTCAAGCTCCACCTTTAATCTCCTCTCCATCATTTCAGGCAGGATACATTGCCTTTGAAGGTCGATTTTTTGGGATGGCAGCAGTAGAACCAGAAATAATTGGAAAACTTAGGTGAATCGAATGGCATCGTGTACCATCTCACGTGGAAGAAAGTTTGTGTTGTAAGCGATCCTTAATTAAATGATACCACATACAAAAACCAGAACCGATTTGGTTTGAGTTTCTTGAGAAATGGTGTTATGAGGCAGATACGTTCATTTTCCGTGGCGAAGCAACAATCACTTGGAGGATGCTATGGTTTTAGGCATTGACTCGGTTTTGGGGACTACTGTTTTAGCCCCTCACGAAAACCACGAGTTAGGAAATCCACAAAAGTTACTTGAAGAAGAGGAAATTCTGTAGAATCGTAATTTCGGGTTACCACGCGGATATGGCGAGAACAGGTTCATGAGCAGTGGGAGTGAAATCGAGCCACGAAGCATTTCGTGTTTTGGTTGTCTGCAGGTATGTTTTCTTGGTATCAAAATAGGATACATACTGCTGTTTCTCCATAGCAATTCATTTTAGCTGGGGGGACTCAAAGATAAGCCCTTGCAGTATTCTTTTTGACATTTATAGAGATTTGGGTATGTTGAAAAAGGCAATTGTCGATTCGAACAAATTGGATACAAGTAGTGATCTTGTTTAGACCAAACCTCAGAATACACCATTGCCGGTTAGTTCAGGTTTGGGCATGGGAGCATTCTCGGACCTTAGGGCGAGAAAACCCCAATCCTCTCAATTATGGTGAACCAGAATTGCTAGATGGGATAAAGTTAATGGTCATAAAGTTGAGAACTTGAAGGGGTTTTAGACTCGGACGGAGAAGAGTTCTTGTAACATATGCATTGGATGTCGTTGAGAACTTGCCTTTGCCCAAATACTATCCACGAAGGAAAAATGGGTTTTGGTTGGTCTGATTTGGATAATGAGTTCTTGTCATTTGTTAGATGTGAGAATGCGATCGGCTAGTTGGACTTGATACCATGAGCATTACCTTCGCATCGGGTAGCTATGCGATTTGGATCACGATCGAAGATCTTCCTTGTTCACATTACTCAATTTAATCAAAGATTCCCTGCATATGGCACAGGAAGCATTACATCAAAGAAATAAAGAAGCGTAAAATTGTATCTTCCATCTTAGAGCTTTCGGGCGGCGGATGTTAGCACAAAGTACTTGCCAGAAGTGGTGGAAACGATCGGTGGCGGTCAGGATGCATGTGGCGGTGTGCCCGCAGAAGAAAGATCAAAAAGAGAACAAAGAGCAAGAAATGGAACACTATTGAGGGCTAACCACGGTAGAAAATGGTATCGAGGCATATATTGTTTTAGTTGAGTAGTTCCTTGCACATATCTCGGGGACTCTTCGTGCAACTCCCACTTATCTTCTTGGTCGGATTGTTCATGAACCTTGATAGCAAACTTGCGGCGTACATCGGACTCGGTCTAGTTGTTTATTGAATCTAATAGACTTCCCACAATTTTTCTGTAGAGACCTTCATCGACAAGGTCACTTCCATCCACCAACTTCTTGAGCTTCTCACCGGTAAGCGTGGAATGGATCTTGTGCCGATCCTACAGCCCAAATTTTGCAAGTAAGGAGACTTGGCATACTTACTACGATGTATGAATACTCTCGATCGATGCCTTAGTATCCCCATGCCTAAAAGTGGTGTAGGAGTCCAAGATCGACATTTCATATACGCATCATTTCTCTTTTAAACTCGGTTAGCATCTTCTCAGCCGGTGTAGACAATATCGTCCACGTATATTGAGACAATTATCAACCCTCCTTCATCATCGATCTTGTATCACGGTGTGAAGCTTCACTTGTGCTCCGTGTGAACTTGCAAGGAGAGATATGCATCAATCTGCATTGTACCAGGCTCTGGTACATTTGAGTCATCTAACGTACTTCAGCAACTTGTAGCTTTGTGGCTGCATTCTTCACTTGAAACCTTCGGGTTGCTCAGCGTACACTTCTTCATTTAGTACCCCATTGGAAAAGTGAAGCTTAACATCAGTGGAAATACTTCGGTAACTACGGTACTAAAATATGAGGAGTTACGATTGTGTCTAACCTTGCAAGCTAGTGCAAAGGTCTGGGCCCCATGTCGATTCCGGGTTTGTGCATACCTTTTCTTTACGAGTCTTGCCTTGTGCTTCTCAAACATTCCATTGATTAAGCTTTATCTTGTACACCATTTTCTTTGCTCCTCTTGAGGTTTGTTGGCTGGCCTCTCAGAAGCAAGTTCCCACGTGTCATTCTTCTCAATCCTTTCGGCCTTCATAGCTTCTTGCCAGAAATATCACTTCTTCTTCTGATAGTTCTCGGGCTCTATGATGCACATGTGGCTGCTGCATATATCTCTTCCGAGTTTTCAACTTTACTAGAGTAGAGTTGGATCACGGGGTCTTGTCCTCGACTTTGACCATTGTCTTGGTGACATTTTAGTGACATTGAATGGGAGCTCATCAAGTCATCAAGCGAGTTGCATTATTAGCTCATTCTTGCTTCATCTTCGATTCTATCTCCTTCGATTTAAAGGTATTACGATAGATTCCATACGATTATTCTCGATTCCATGACTTATCTTCCATGAACACCACGCTCCTTGAGTACTGCAATCTTTTTAGTTGAGATCATACACTCGATATCCCTTTTCGACTTCCATATCCCGCGAAAACTCCTTTCTTTGGTTCTTCCACCAAACTTACTTCTCACGATGAGATGGGATGTGAGTGTAACGATTGACAAATACCGCTGAGATGCTTTAGTCCTGGTTTTACGCACCCGTAAGCTTCAAATGGTGTCTTATTCCAACAGGGCGTTGTGAGACATCGGTTTTGGATATCACGGTACATGCCCGAAACACGCGGAAAACCAGCCAGAATTCCTTTTTCTCGCCATCATGGATCTTGCCATTTGGCCGATAGTTCTATTTCTTCTCTCGGCTACCCATTACTGAGAGAGTAGCTGGCAATGGTCGAGTTGCCTCTCATTCCCATTTTTGCCACAGTAGTCTGAGGAATTCATGTGAGTATACCAGCACACCTCGATCACTTCTCGACTTCTTGAATTTGTATAAAACTTGTAGTTCACAAGGCTTTGAATTTCTTAAACACATTGAAGGCATCAGTTTGTTTTAGAAGTATACCCAACACATTCTTGAAGTCATCAATGAATGTGATGGAAGTATATTCCCTCCAATGGATTCGTTGCATTGGGTCCACACAAGTCGGTGTGTGCGATTCGAGTGGATGGCTTGCTCTCCATGCCTTCTCTTTGTCAAATGGCTCTCTGTGTGCTTCAGAAACCCATCCTTAGCACACTTCTTTCATCTGCAGTTGGTGGTAATCCGAGTACCATTTCTTTTACTGTTGCATGTCGTCTTCATCTTTGGCGGGTTAGCGTCCAAGTCTTCATGCCAAATCCAGAATCTTCAACCAAGGATGCCTTCCTGTGGCTGGTGCTATTGATTCAGTGGAAAGCATCGGTTTCTGCCATGACCACTTTGCTACAACATTGTTAGAATGTTATCATAAAGAAGATAGCTGACCATGTGCCTCAAATAGCACATAGTATCCATGCTCCATCATACGGCCCAGCACTCGATGGGTGCGTCCAAGCACAGGACCGGCAAGACTTCATGTATGTACCTTTTTCCATCTTTGATTTCAACCACTGGTATTGCCTTTTCGTTGCTTGTACGAGATCTCTGTTCCCATCTTGACTTTGCGATCACGGATACATGCGATGTTTATCAACACGATTCTTGAAGGATGTCATGTGGTTCTTCGCCAGGCCACTATCACAAACCATACACTTCTATCTTGCATAATAGAAGAGTGACAAGCATAGAACATGGTTCTGTGGTAGCTTCTTCTTCTCTATAGTTGGCTACTTGCTTGTGATTATCACGCAGTCCCGCTGCGGTATGTCGGTAGGTTGCATTTTCCACATCGGCTTTTCGCACAGCCCGTACTACATACACCAAAAGTGATACTTGTGACAGAGACTTGACAGCGTAGTTTCCACGCAACTTTGAGAAGACTAACTACTTCTCTGCTTGTTTTGTGTTGAATCTGTTGTTAATTTCCTCGAATAACTATTCGATTCGAGCCATTGATAACATTTTACATTTCCATTTTGAGACAGTTTGATCCCTTTTTATGTTGTCCTTGCCATCTTTGGTTGGCACGATACAAGAACCTTTGAATTATTACTTGCCTTGGTGCTGCCAACTCTGCTGAGGCCTACGGCTCCTTCAGTTCAGTCAATCTATCTCTTTCATCGTAGTCTTCTCTTTTATCATGAGCTCACAGATGCTACCCTGACCTCTTGACTCCTAATGTCATCTAGGTCTGAGTTTCCTCGATGATTGACACAATGGACTTATATCTCACCTTAGACTCATTAAGCCGGTTTAATATCCTTTTTTCAGGTATCTTCACCAAGTGATTTTCAGATTGTTTATGATTAGAAAATCTGTGAAATAATCATCCTAGGCTTTCACCATCAGTCTCATTCTCATGTATTCGCAAAAATCTGCTCTGCGCGAAGTTTAACGACTCTTACCTTTTGTCTCCTCCCGAACTCTCTTCTCAAGATGTCCAAGCTCCTTTTTGATCTTCTCGTTTACATTACAGCGAGAAGGCTGAAGATCCTATGGATGAAGATGAACTAACTATATTAGAGCTTTGAAGGATCTGTGGATGAAGATAAACTAACAATATCAGAACTTTTGACATACGGTAAGAAGGATGAAACTTTTGGGATTATACAAAGTATTGTGATGTGAAATTATCAGGTCAAGGAGTCACAAATTGGCATCTCGATTCTGGGAAAAGTTCGATTAATGTGATGATCTCGGATGGGGTATTGCGAGCATCGTTGCTAGCAGTAGCTCTTTATTTGAGAAACGGTTGTGGGAGCTTAAAGCTAGGTGTACAAGGCTTGAAAGTGGTCAGCAGTTAGAATCACATTCATTTGGGAGCAACTTGCGGAAGCTTTGAAAGAAGGCCTTGTTTAAGTTGGTATGTCCAAAAACCTTGCTTTTATTACGATGTATTGCTTAAATATCTGTGATATGGAGCATTCGTTTTTCTTCCTTCATTACTTGTGTTTCTAAAAATTGTACTGAAAGTAAAACTTTTCGTCATACAATGTCATACATGATAATATAACTTGATTTTTAATTACACGTTCTCGCTGCCTGAATCTGGATATTATGTTTGCTTGTTAGCGAATGACTCCGTCTTTGCATTTGTATTGTTCTTCCGTATTATCTACCATTTCCTTTTCGCAAAACCTTTTGTTTTTGTATCACTTCTGTTCGGCATGAGTATGCGACCCGCGTCATATCGAGTTAAGGGTTTCGTGTTTTTGGTGCAGAGAAAATGGAGGATGGTTCAAACTCTGGAAATATAAGAAATTTTGCTAGATTTTGCGGCTGGAATCTTTTGATAACCTACATGTACTTAATGATTGCACTGTGGAATTTATAATCTTGCTGAACAAACTAACAATGTGGTTTTGTTTATCAAAAGAGATTAAAGTGTTTTTTTACTATGTGCTTAAGAAAACATCTCATAATAGGCGCTTCTGTTTAACTATATATCAGTTCAAATTTATTTTCTGTTATTCAACATGGTTATCAACTCGTTTGAACTTGTGGCTGTGTTTTGGTTCTGTTTTTCGGATTTGTGTGTACCATTTGAGGTGTTGATTTACACACTGTTTCTGCATAAAAGTATAAATAGTCTCGAGCTTCTCTGTTTTACTGTCAATTGGTTTTAGGTTGGGTTGTTCAGTCTGCTGGCCCAGCTGCTCCATGTCGTCCGAAGTATGTGTCTGCGTATTAAACTTAAGTAGCGTCATACATACGTTAAAGGCATGTCTGGAGCTGGTAGAATTTTCAAATCGCGGCTGGTTAAACCTTCCGTAAATGATCAATAAGTTGAAAATAAACTAGGCTTCTCCTTCATATTCAGTTAGTTTGGGCTTGATGTATCTAATTAAAAGGAGTAAATTTCAAACCACTTGTTTTAGTGGCTAGATAATTTCATGGTGCCTGCATTACTTCACATGCAGTGAACGATCAATGACTTATTAAAGTCTTAGTCTATGGATTCATAATCATCCCCCTTACTGATCAAATGGTGGCTTTAAGTAACCAAATGCGCATGCTTTTTATCAAATAAAATAAAAATTAGAAGAAAAAAATGTACCTGCAGTGGAGAATTTTAGGGCACAGAGAGAGAGGAGGCTCAGGGTACGAAGGAACTAGCTTAGTCCTCGGCGGCAAAGCTTATTTTGGATGGCAAATTTCGAAAAAAATAAGCAGAAACAACAGCAATTGGAATTTTCAAAATATTCTGATTATGAATTTCAGATTCAAAAGAAATTTTTAGATTTAAATTAGAATTTCTAATTCAATTGTAACACAATTTACATCTTGGTTCTAAACTTTTGGTTCAGACTTATGATTGTAACATGCATCGTTAATCCCCGTATATTTGGAGGTCATAGTTTATGAGTAAAATGCTTCATTGATTGTAATTTCTAACGAAAGTAGCTAGCTGCGTAAGTGACCTTCATGCACTTGATTTTCAATAACGAACCAAATTCGACAGCAACAAATAGGCGTGGCAGAAAACACCATCCTGTATGTAAAAGCCAATGAAGCATGCGTGTCCAGTGTTGAGCCCATCACGTAAATAATATTCTCTCATAGCTTAGTAGAATCTAAATTGATGCAGCATAAAACTAATCGATAGTAGGTGGGGATGCCCAAGATCATTTAAACTATTGTGCAAGGCGTAATTCCCGACATGGAATTCACTCTCCGTAATGGAGTTCACCGAATTGACCTACAATAAGACCGGCTTCGAGAAGCTAATGGAAACATAACAAACTACAGTCTGTTTTCGTTTTTGAATCTGAAAATGACTTATATTAGACTGCATTGGGAGAATAGAAAGTATATCACAAGGGAATAAAAAATTATGATATAATTAGCAGAAGAGAGAAACAATTGGAAGAGGCACAAAGCACAATGATGGGCGATTACATAAATAATTTGTTAGTGCATTGAGCACTTACATAAAAGAGAACTCGGAAGGTGTATGAATGGGAAGACTAGCTCGTCCGTAAGTGTGTTGTGATACGCGCCATCCTATCATTGGTTGTGAAGGTTCGCCCAAGCTAAGCCGAGTGGGAGGGGAGGGGACATTGCATCAACTATGTAACCGGAGCCTTGGATGAAGCACATAACCTCAAATGCTTTGGATCAAACATAACATCAACTAGCTATCAACACACCATGAAATTCAGTTCGGAAACTGCACTCTTCTTCTTCTCCCCTTTCTGTTTTTCTTGCACTCATTTAGCTTCCGTTGAAAAAGCCATGTCATCGCCAAGAAGTCAGGCAGAAGCTCTGATAAGCTGGAAGAACAGCCTTGCTTCTCCACCATCGTTCTCAATTCATGGTCACCTGAAACCTCAACAACCTCTGCAACTGGACTGCAGGAATTTGTCTGCAGCAAAACACCAAAACCAGTTGCCGGAAATAGACTCTCCAACTTCAAAATCAGCACTAACCAATTCAACTTCACCCCATTTCTCGGTCTCACTCACTTCAACCTTGTGGCAATAACCTCCCATCCAGTGGATTGTCAAACCGTAGCTAGTTCGATTTGGCGACATGGAAGTTTTGCAACAACTACTTTATGTGGGCACGGTTAGCGAAGCTCCGCCGACTCTAGGGTATTTGAGAAACCATTGAAACCAACAATGGCATGGATAGAGTTGAATAACCTACGCATTATCTTCATTGAAAACTTATGCCTAAAGCATTTTTAAATGGAAGTACCTCGATGAAGAGGATTCATGGCTCTTTGACTTGCTCTGTGGACCCGTTCCAATCACGAAAAAATAATTTTGCCCAAAGCAAGACATATCATGCACATGGGGAACCATGATTGAAACTCATCTGTGAAGATATATAGGTATAATTACGAAGTTTTACAAAATTCGATGGAATTTTATTTGGAAAAGATTTTTATCGTCTTTCCACAACTTCTTTTAACATGCTCCAGAAGAAGCATTGTGAAGCGAGCTTCAATGGAGTGTACCAAAGACATGCCACCTTGGTAAGGTGTACCGAGGAACATGATCTGCCGGCAAGGTGTGCCGAACGAGAAGGCCTGCAGCCCGATGAACCGTGCAGGAATTTGCTCATCCATCTTCAGGCACGAAGTATGAAATAATTGGTGGAATCAGGGCCTACCAAAGGGTGGCATCATGACCAAATGCATGATCCTTGGCACCTAAGACCCAAAACTTCAAGAATAAGGTATTTTTGAACCTCAACCATGCAGAATCTACTTCGTTTTGATGGAAGATCATTAGTTATGCACTTACTATGCTCCTAGTACTAATGTTGTTGAGAAATTACCATTCGAGTAGTCAATCTTATTACTCTTTACGACATTACATTGTATATCTGTTATCAACGTGGTATTGACCTCTTGAAATGCTTGAGTAAAGGTCTTATTTTTTGTTCTTGTTCTTGTTCTTGATGCAGAGTTTATGATGAAGGGATGAGATTCGTACCCTGGAATCACAGAAACTCTCTCTTTGTAGATATTCCATGGCTTGCTTATAATGCAGCTGGGATATTTGGGTATCTTCTTGCCATGTTGATGGCTTCTTAAACCTATATGTGGATTTTGTATTTACAATCGTGCTGATGACACTAACAGTAGGGTTTTGTCAACCATGGGAATCGTGTTTCTTTTGTTGGTTCTGTTTACCTGCAAACAACATATATGGCAGGCACTGGGTGTAACATGCTGCACATATGTTTTCGACCATGAAACAGAGATTCACATGATTCATTGAGCTTGAATACAAAATAATTCCGTTCAATTTATTTTATTATTCAACATAGTATAAGAGCTTTCTCTTGAACTTACCTTGAGTTAAGTTTTTTTGTTCTCGTTTTTCAATTTTCAGGATATGTAGTCTGGTATGTTTTCTTACCATCGAACCTCTTATGAAGTTTTGATGCTTCATGATCAGTAGTTCTTGACTGTTGTAAACTTAAGCTTTTTGAGAAAAAATGAACGGAACTATGGTTTATCAGTTAAATTTCAACGGATTTGGCAGCCGAAACTATGCACTTGCTGCTGTCAAACGCTATTGAAATCTGTTGTTTTAATGCACTTCCCTTAACAACAACATAACAAACATTACTAAAATTGATATTGTTTTGTACTAGTTTCGACACGTTAAATTCATATGAGGATTGGAATGGACATCTGCAATGCCAAGGGCCCAAACCAGTTAGCAGAGGACCTTGCAGATAAACACCAAAATTATCACGAGAAAAACAAACTTGGGGATTTGGACAACGGTCAAGAAAATTTTAGTTGATCTAGTCAATTCCTTGTTTATATTCAACAAAAAAGAGATTTAGTAGTTCTTAAATTTCATCTTAATTGCCGAGGACTTACGTTGGAATTGTTCTATTCGATCAAGAAACAACACTATCCTAACAAACATACAAAATTAAGCATCATTCGAGGAGTTTCTCACCAATTAATTTGACATCAATTGAGTTTCATGAGCGCAATTGCAAAATCACTTCTACAAAACACTTTCATACATGCCACCTAAATGGTGCAGTTCGATTTTGATGAAAATAATGTGGCAGAAGCGTCTAGGATGGTAATAATCTAACCTATAGAGGGGGTGAATAGGTTCCAACTTAATTCAATTGTCAATTTAGATTTTCAATTTAAATTCCCATCACATTACATCCAAACTATACACTACACATATGCAATTAAAGCGATAAATAAAATGTACTACAGGATGTAAGTTGCTTGAGGCAAAACCCTGGCAGGAAAATCCTCGGGCTCCCAAGCCAGGACAATCACTAAGAGAAATGAGTGAGAAAGACTTACAAAAGCTCATCAACTAGACATACTAGTAGAGGCAGTTTTTTGTCTCGCGCCTTCTGCTACTCGATCTCTCTTTAGTCTTCAGTGAAAGTGGCACGACACTAGCAGCGGGACGTCAATCACCTTCAGCTCGAACTTTGCAAGGAATACTAAGCAGCGATCATAAAGGGAATGTATGAAATGAAATGATTTTGAAAATCAACCAATTACGAAAATCACAAAGAGGCACCATTTCATAATTGATTTCTAGTTGATGCACAATGAAAAATCAGCAGCAAAGATTATTAATCTTTTAAGAGCATGAATGACGATTTTTCTTTCAAAATAAATATGCAACCAAAACAAAAGACCTTTTAAAGCATGCAATACATGAGGAAAATCAAGATTAGATGATTGTCATTATTTTTTTCAAAACCTCACCCATGCGACTTTTGTTTTCTCTCAAAAACAAAACAGCCACACACCAAAAGCACACTCTATGATGCCGTAGTAAACTAACCAAAGAAAAACAAAAAAAACTCATACTTGAGTTTTTTACTAAAAATACATCAGGGATAAGCATGCAAAACAACCGAGGATAAAAATGTGGGCTTTTTCAATGTGATAAGATAAAGCTTATAAAAAAAGTAACAAGATAAAAAAATTGCAAGTGATAACTATTAAAGCAAATAAGATATCTTGCATTAGTGACTTATCATGTTATCCAAAAGCAAAAATAAACCCGGTAAACACAACGACCCGCATAAAAACTTTTTGGTTTATTTAAGAATAAGTCTATAACCAAATCAAACCAAAAACTAATATTAATTAAAAGGAGACCTAATCTATGTAGGTGCACATGCATGGTGAGACTTTACACGAAGATGAATGTCTAAGAAATGTTTGAGATTCTTGTGTGATCGAGGAGTACGAGAGACAAGGAAATAATTACGATCGAGAAAAACATGCACTGTAACAATATTACAGACTCGAGCGTTTTGCTAGGAATTGCCAATATTACACTAACATTAATCTCCCCTTTGGCATTTCTAGACCAAAACCCTCAATCTAATACAGAATGAATAATAGCCTCCAAAGACCATGCATAACATCGAAATGCAACCTACACACACTCAAACAAGAAAACATGTGATGCACTTAAAAAATATAAGTTGCACAAACCAAAACAAAAAGGTTTTTCAAAATTCCTTCTCCCCTAAATATAAGTATCTACTTCTCCCCCTTTTTGTCTAGAAAGGTCAAAGGTCTAAAAAGTAGGAGAAAATAAATAAAATAAAATTCAAGTTGGAGAGAAGGCGTCATGCAAGCAACTTTCCATGATTTATTCACTTGTCCTTTGAGCTTCATTTTTGTCAGGTAAACCATGAAATCACATAATTTTCCAAACATATTCCCTGAAGAAATTGCCAAGATCCCAAATTTTGTCCCATGAAAGTGCACGACCAAAATAAGCATCGGATGTCATCATTGAGGAAGATCGAGGCGGAACAAAAACAAATGAGACGGAAAAAGATTTCCTTTACCTTGGCTGGAACTTTGGAAGAAGGAAATGGGAACAAATTCGAAAAGAGAAAAAAAGAAGCACATGTTTCACTTATTGTTAAGCTCCCCTAACCATGATGCTTTCAAAAAAATTTAAATAAATAAAAAAATATATAATAAATACGACATAGTAATGTGGTTTTTTTTTAATGTATGAAGCATATGATTGTACAACAAGAATGAAAAGTACAAAAACACACATATAGTTTTGAAGTGTATTCTAAACTAACAATTTCTCTAAAACATAACATGTTTGAGTATAGTGTGCAAAAGTTGATACTACACAAATCCAATTAAGCCAAACATGATCAACTCAAATTGAACCCTTAAGCTCACAAGATATACACTCGATTGTATCGGTCAAGTGTTTGGGGTTAGTGTATACGCTCAAAGACTCATTACTTAAAGCTCTACCATAGACTTACTGAGATAGATCTCATCTCCACATAAAAATTATCCTCTTTGGATGTGGGGTCTTTATGAAGAGGTTGTAATGGGCTTGAGGGACTTGGTTAAACAAATGAAAGATATAGGAAACACAAGTCTAAAAACTAATAGAGTTGTTGAAAATGAAGCTGAGAGAGAAATGCCAATGAACAAGACAACTTGACAATAAATAAGTAGTTGGATTTGGAACATGAGCGACAAACAAGCGCACAATGAATTCCCGGTAATTCTTATCTTCATTTATAACAACACATGATTTCTTACTGATGTTGTGGCGCTCATTTGTGACTCTGACAGCCTCTTTTCCTCTTTCTTCTTTTGCTCTTGATTTGTATTCTTCCACAAAATTTGCGTCTTCAACTTTTGGATATAACCTTGAAAGTCTCTCCTTTGAAAAACATACTCTGTGTGACTTCTTAATAGGGTAGTTTGTTTCTTGAGAACAGGTATGGAAATATGAGTTTAAAAACAAAAGCACAAAAACTCCGAGAGCTGTATGCGTGCTTTTCACTTTGGCAATTCCCTATGCGCGCTGATGCAGCAATATCATTGACTAGTGCATGTTTTGATCGTAATTATTTAAGTCTAAGTTTGTCTCTACGCTCTAAATTACAATAATCTCCAAACATTTGAGAGATATTCATTGGTCCAAGCTCACCATGCATGTGCACTCATATAGATTAGTCTCTTTTAATTAATATTAGTTTTTAGTTGATTTAGTTATAAGACATTTTTAAATAAACCAAAATATTTTAAAAATTTTATTGTGTTTATTGGGTTTATTTTTGCTTTTGGCTAACATGATAAGTCACTAATGCATTATATCTTATTTGCTTTTAATAGTTATCACTTGCACTTATCTTGTTATTTGTTTTATAAGCTTTATCTTATCACATTGAAAAACATGTTTTTATCTAGTTGTTTTGCATGCTTATCTTTACGATATATTTTTTGTTTTTTTTGTGAAAACAAAAACTCTACAACATCAGAATAGAGTTTGTGATGTTTTGAGGTTAATTTTTGACAATTAGAAAGTGCTTTTTCGCAGTGTGTGGTTTTCTTGCATTTGTTTTGGTTTTGAGGAGAAAAACAAATGCATGTGTGATTTTGAAAAATAATGACAATCATCTAATCTTGATTTTTCTCATGTATTGCATGCTTTAACAAGAGATGTTTTTGTTTTTGGGTTGCTATAATTATTTGGGACAAAAATGGGAGTTTTCATTCATGGTTTTAAAAGATTAATCTTTATTCTTTGATTTTTCATTGTGCACATCAACTAGAAATCAATTATCGAAAATGTGCCTTGTGATTTTTCGTAGTGGTTGATTTTCAAAACATTTCATTTCGCCACACGTGCATGATGGCGTTAGTATCTTGCAAGTTCGGCGAAGGTGATTGACGTCCGGCGTTAATTAATAAGTGCCGCTTCCTTTCGAAGGTAGAGAGGTCGAGTTGTGCGAGAACAAAAGCTGCCCTACTAGTGTGAGTGTCTAGTTTTGCTGAGTTTTGTAAGGTATTTGCATGCTCATTTCTTTTAGTGATTGTCGGCAGGAGCGGATTTTCAGGTGGTGGGTTTGCCTCGTTAAATCCTACATCATGTGTGCACATTTTATTTATCGTTTTAATTGCATATGTGTAGGATAGTTTGGATATAAAAAGTGGATGTGGTATTTAAATTGAAAATCGAAATTGACAATTGAATTAAGTTGGAACCTATTCACCCCTTCCCTACAGGTTAGGTGTATTACCATCCTAGACCTTTCACTAACTTCTAGGGAAAAAAAAATGTAAGGCATATATGGCAATGAAGTTAAAAAAACTAATGCCCCTCACATGCGTCTCAAAATAGAGTATTACTTATGATACAAAGTTTTGAGAGGTCTCAAGGCAAGTTCTAGGATACAAAACACATAAGATGCTTTGCATGAAAAAAATAAGAGTGTGAAAAGGAAATACACACTATATTTAGGCACAAAAACTCACACATGGATGCGGGTTTACTCAAGTTAAACATGTTCAACTCATTTCATTCATATATTATCCACAAGAAACTATTGTGCTAGCAGGTTAAACATATCATTACTGGGATCAAGTTATTAAGTGGTAAAGCTAGGAGAACTCACTTCTTGAAGCCATACTTGTTCATTATCTCACATTTTTTTTTTACTGAAGCAAAAACAAATGCAATATCTATGCTATATGAACATGCAAGCATACCTTGAATGAAAGCACATGCAAAGAGAGCTCTCTATCAGCAATATAGGCGACTTGAGGATGAAATTAATTGTAGTACACTACTTTGAATCTCTTTTTCTTTTTAAACTTGTCTCACTTTTGGAGACAATTGAATTCGGAGGATATAATCTTTGCGATCTGGTAATCTCATTCAGTTACAAATCTTTCCTTAAGACATTTTCCGGTTCCATGAAACTTTTTTCTGAGAAGAATTTTTCTTCCCTAAGCTTGTTGCATAGGCCTAATGTAACCAATAATTCCATAAAATGACATAAGGAATGAACTTACCTAGATTGCTTGGATTCTTTGGGATTAACTAAAGTCTTAAGCGAGTTGTCACGATGCAAAGATTGTAGATGTTTAGGAAGTAAGACCAAAAACCTTGATCGACACCTAATTTCAAGCTAGGAATATCGGAGGCTTTGACAAATCTTGTGATGGAAGAAGAACTAGTAGTCTTTTAGATTCAAACCTGAACCTCTTTTTGTCTCAAAACTCTTTCCATAGCTAAGCATTTTTGTCAATTTTCACGAACCTATGCTTAATTCTGAATTTTCCTTTCAATAACAGGTTCATCCTCAAGAACTTTCTTGCTCCAGGATGAGAGAGTGTTTGTTGTGGTTTGAAGAATATGAATCTCTTCTCTAAGAATGACTCTCGCAATTTCTCTCCATTATCCAAGCGAGATTGGTGCTTCAGCTTGACTTCCTTCTTTCACTTTCAACTAGTGCAGTTTCTTTCTCAAGCAGAGTTATCCTTCTTGACTGCAGGTGATGTCATAAAAGATTAGAATATTTCCTCAAAACTCCTCCACTTCTGTTAGATTCTTCCAGCAAATGAATCTTCTGTGTCATATTCATCCAACGGCTCCTATGAAAACGATCATATCCCCTTCTCATTTTTCGAGATGTGAATGCATCTCCCGAATCACGATCGCTCCAAGTAACTTTCATCGTAGCAGTGTCTTTCTCTTCATAGTGTTATATATAGCGATCTCGGGAAGCAGTCCATACCTCGCATTCATGGCATTAGAACTCTATCATTTGAACCCCTACATTACTAGTTCTAGAAGACCTAGATGTTTTGTCATGTGAGACATCTCGAGCACGAATAGCAGCCGATTCAAGCTTGGAGTTGTAGTTTTGTTTATCCACGACCCTTGGAATTCACTTGAGCTTGAGAAACTTTCTAATTTAGTGAGGTTAAGCCAGATTCATCTTAGGATAAGTCTTGCCCAGGGATTAAGTCATCATTTTTCGTCTTCTTTACAATGACACGAGCAATGCTTTTTACCTTCTGGAATGGGGAGCTCGGCTCATACGTTTTGCGGGGGACCCCGATGGCGCTCCAAGCTTATAGGTGTTTAGATCTTTTTGATTCCTCAATTGCACATCCCTCTTGGCATGAAACCTTGTAGGAAGTGATCTCAAGATCTTTTTCACAATCTATGCTACGGAATCTTTTGTCACCAAGATTGTAATGACCATTGACAATTATGCTAAGATTAACGCAAAAGTCGGAAAACTCTCATCATCGGAACATTTTGATATTCTCAAATTTTTGTGATGAGATTAAGTTGGATTATATGCTTTGTGGTTGAGTTACCCTCATGAAGTAACTTCAAGAATATCCCAAGCAACACTAGCGTGACCACACTTATGTAATTGAATTGTTGATGAGGCAGTACGTGAATAAAGCATTCAAAGCCCTTTGGTTAAAAAGTGCTGGAAACTACCGCTCATCTTCGCTCCAGCTCTTTCCCTAGGCTTAGCTTAGATATAGTAACAGACCATTTCTCCTTCGCTTTCTTCGATCATTGGAGGTTCCCAACCTTCTTCAACGACCAAGCCACACTCTGTCATCTTGTGCTTACGGAAAGATTTCATCTTTGCCTTCCATGACATAGTTGTCACCATCAAAGTGTGGTGGATGGAGAGAAAGCAAAGGAACCTAATGATTCATCCTACACTACCCGCGGATCTCACTAAGTATTTTTAGTGACACCTTTCACAGTGTCAATTGAAGGCCTAGGATGGTAATAATCGCTGAAGGGGGGGTGAATAGGTTTCCAACTTAATTCAATTGTCAATTTCGATTTTCAATTTGATTCCACATTAAATTACATCCAAACTATCCTACACATATGCAATTAAAGCGATAAATAAAATGTGCACACATGATGTGGGATTTACGAGAACAAAACCACCAGCGAGAAAATCCTCGGGCTCCCAAGCCGGGACAATCACCCAGAGAAATGATGCAGAAAGACTTACAAAACTCATCAATAGACACGCATACTAGTAGGCAGTTTTGTCTCAGCGCTTTCACTACTCGATCTCTCTTGATCTTGATGAAAGTGGCACGACACTAACGCGGACGTCAATCACCTTCACCTCGAACTTTTGCAAGATATAAGCGCGATCATGCGGAATGTGTAAATGAACCAATTTTTGAAAATCAACCAATTACTAAAAATCCCTGGGCATTTTCATAATTGATTTCTAGTTGATACACAATAGAAAAATCAGCAACAAAATTAATCTTTTAAGACCATGAATGAAAACTGATTTTTCTTTCAAAATAAATATAGCAACCCAAAACAAAAGACCTTTTTTAAAGCATGCAATACATAGAGAAAATCAGATTAGATGATTATGTCATTATTTTCAAAACCCTCACCCATGCATTTGTTTCTCTCAAAAACCAAAACAGCCCACACCTGGCACTCTATGATGCCGTAGTAAACTAGCCAAGAAAAACCAAAAAAAAATACATCAGGATAAGCATGCACCACCCGACAACCGGGGATAAAAGCGTAGGCTTTTTCAATGTGATAAGATAAACTTATAAAACAAGTAACAGATAAAATTGCAAGTGATAACTATTAAAAGCAAATAAGATATAATGCATTAGTGACTTAACATGTTATCCAAAAGCAAATAAACCCAATAAACACGGCTTGTACGCAAAAAACTTGGTTTATTTAAGAATAAGTCTATAACCAAATCAAACCAAAAACTAATATTAATTAAAAAGGAGACCTAATCTATGTAGTGCACATGCATGGTGAGCTTACCGAATGAATGTCCTCGAAAATGTTTGAGATTCTTGTGATTGAGAGCGCGAGGAGACAAACTTAGACTTAAATAATTACGATAGAAAACATGCACTGGCCAGCAATATTTGAACTCGGGCGTTTTGCTAGTAATTGCCAATAATGCACCCTAACATAATGACAATCGGTTATGAAGGATGAGAGGTAGAGTCAGTTCGTGGAGGATTACGTGACGACGACTATATATAAATCTAACTAAAATACACGTAGATCTAAGTATATTTCAGTTACATCTAACCGTATAGTCGAGGACTTTAGCTGCAAGTACATGAAGAAGAAGGAGGAGGGAGAGTAGGAGGGCAGAAACTAAGAATAAAATTAAAACATTAATTTCATTATTTCATTCTAGTCTGATGTGATTGGGTTCTTTTCGATTCAAAGATTCAATAGTTTTTGGCCCACCTCTATTAACGGATCATTATAATTTTTAATATTAGTTTAAACAAATATCTTGGCATTTCAATTAGGTTTTTGCCCTTGTTTAGTGGCTAGATAATTTCATGGTGCCTGCATTATTTCACATGTAGTGAACTTGATCAATGACTTATTAAAGTCTTGGTCTATGGATTCATAATCATCTTGCCACTGATCAAACATTTGGCTTTAAAAAAGTAACCAAATGCACATGCTTTTACAAAAAGTAGAAGAAAAATGTACCTGCAGTGGAAGAATTTTAGGGCAGAGAGAGAGGGCTCAGGAGTTCGAAAGAGAGAAGACTATAGCTTAGTCATCGGCAGCTTAAGCTTATTTTTGGATCGGAAATAAGTTTGGCAGGTAGAAAAAATAAAAAGCGAAACAACCCGAATTTGAATTTTCCAAAATGTTCTGATTTATGAAGGTTTTCATATTCAAAGAAATTTTGGGTTAGGTGAATTTCTAATTCAGTTATCAACAATTTACATCTTGTTTCTAAACTTTTGGTTCAGACTTGTGATTGTAACATGCATGCGTTAATCCGTATGTTTGCGTCATAAGATTCTAAATGCATCACTAATAATTAAATATCTAACAAAAGTAGCTAAGCTGCAATAAGTAATAACAACTACCCATAATTTTCAATAACAGACCAGGTTCGACAGCAGCAAATGGTAGTAACTGAAAACACCATCCCGTATGTGCAAGCAATGAAGCATGTGTGTGTCCATTGAGCCCATCACGTAAATAATATTCTCTCATAAGCTTAGTCGAATCGTAGATTGATGCAACATAAAACTAATGCGATATTGGGTGGGGATGTCCCAGATACATTTAGCTATTATGCAAAGGCGTCCAATTCCCGGCGGCGTGAGTTACACTCTCTCCGCCAATAGATTCACGAGTTGACCCTGCAAAGGGCTGGCTTGAGGAAGCCCCTAATGGAAGCATAACAAACTACAGTCTCTGTTTTCGTTTTTGAATCTGAATAAACATATTAGACTGCATTGGAGAATGAAAGTATATCACAAAGAATAAAAAATTATGATATAATTAGCAGAAGAGAAACAGTGGAAGAGATAAAGCACAATGATGGCGCTTACATAAACTAATTTGTTGGTGCATTGAGCACCACATAAAGAGAGAACTTAGGTGTATGAATGGGAAGACTAGCTCGGCCGTACCAGCGTGTTTCGCGGTCGCGCCATCTATCATGTGAAAATTTTGGTCGGCCAGTGGCGTCCAGTACACTTGCCCGATACTGTCGCCAACCACTGCACAATCATCGGTGTGGGGTTTTATCGTAAAGAGCCTTGGTGTTAGTTAGAGAGGTATTTCTATTTAAACTACTTTCTCTTTGGCCCTCTGGCGATGTGGGATAACGAGTTCCAACACTCCTTGCGTGAGACCCCATTTTTTATGGGTCACAGTGGAGATCCATCGGCAACCACGTGGAGCCATGTGGGACTCACCACGAGGCCAATGGGGGCCACCATTCCACGGCTAGCATCTTTTGGCTAAGTGGAGCCATGTCGGGACTCTGCACACCATCGCGTGCGGCCAAGCGGGGACCCACTAATCTGCGTGGCAATCTTGGGCCCGCCTCCGCTCGATACCATGTGGAAATTTTCAAGTCATGATGAGGCCTGCTCTGCAAGCCCGTCATCCCCACTTAACCACTGCACAATCCTCGGGTGTAGGGTTTTATCAAAAGGCACCGGTGTTAGTTAGAAAGGTATTTATTTACCTTTACTTTATCTTTGGCGCTCTTACCGATGTGGGATAACAGAGTTCCAACATGTCATTAGTTGTGAAGGGTTAAGCGACTAAGCCGAGTGGGGAGGGGGATGACGTATCAACTATATATACAGCTTGGAGCCTTGGATAAAACACATAACCTCAAATGCTTGGATCAAACATAACATCAACTGACTATCAACACACCGTAGGAGTAGTTCAGGAAGCTGCCTCTTCTTGCTTCCTCCTTCTATTTTCTTGCTCTCATTGCTTCCAGGTGATTAAACCACGTCATTGCCTTGAAGTCAGGCAGAAGCTCTGATGACACAAGAGCAGCTTTGCTTCTCCACCATCGTCCCTCAATTCATGGTCTCTGCTTACAAGCCTCAACAACCTCTGCAACTGGACTGCCGTTGTCTGCAACCAAAATACCAAAACAGTTGCCGAAATAGGAGCCTCTCCGACTTAAAATCAATGCCACACTAACCCAATTCAACTTCACCCCATTTCTCAGTCTCACTCACTTCAACCTTAATGGCAATAATTTCACCGGGCCTATACCATCTGCCATTAGCACGCTCTCCAGGCTCACCCATTTTGACTTGACCAGCAACTATTTCACGAAGAAATACCCGAGAGGAGATAGAGCAGGACTAACGAAGTTGGAGTATCTCAACTACAACAATTTTCTCGTGGTGCAATTCCCTACCAGCTCAGCAATCTCAACATGCAAGGTATGTGCTTTTAGGGAAAACCACTTAGAATCCTGGTGGTCCTAACTTTTTCCATCATGCCTTTGTTGACATACCTTGATCTTTCTCTAAACAATCTGGCATCAAATTTAGGATTTATATATAAATGTTCGAACTTAGCGTTCTTGGACTTGTCTAATAATGCCATGACGGCAAATACAGAAGCAGTATTTACCAATCTCAGAGAAGCTTGAGTATCTCAATATAAGCTACAATCATTTCAAGGGCGACTTCAATAAGCTTTCCCAAGCTGAAACATCTCCATTCAGCAGGGACCTCTTTCAGTGGTCAAATTCCAGAAGATATTAGTTTGATGTCACAAGCTATTGCATTTGACCTATATCGTAATTCCTTACAGGAAAAATTCCATCCTCGATAAGGCCAACTCAGAACTCCAGTACCTTGATCTTGAGAATTCCTTAAACTCTTGATCCCTTCTGAACTCGGTCTTTGTGCAACCTCACCTACTTGGGTTTGGCCTTAAATTCCTTCAGCGGCGATCTACCTCTGTCCTTGTATCAAAATCTGAATAAGATTTTCGAATTAGGGTTGTCTTTAAACTCATTTACTGGTCAATATTGCCTTCCCTTATCTCCAATTGGACTAGACTGGTTTCTTTTCTTCCTTCAGAAAACATCTTCCATGGAAATATTCAGCTGAAATTGGATTGTTACAAACCTTGCACCTTTATCTATACGATAATTATTTCTCTTGCGATTCCCTGGGAGATAGGAAAATTGAAAGACTTGATAAAAATGTATCTTTACACCAACCAGCTATCAGGGTCAATTCCTGTAACAATGTATAATCTCACGATCTTTCAGGCTTAGCGCTTTGGGAAAACAATCTCACAGGGATAATCCCCAGAGATTGGAAACATGGAGAATCACTATGAGATTTGATGTCAACACAAACCAACTGCAGAGTTGCCAGAGAGAACATCACTTTCCTTAGTAGCCTGAAGAATTTTCTGTGTTCTCCAATGCTTTATCAGGAGGCATTCCACGTGATTTCGGAAGTACAGTCCTAACCTGACATATGTTATGACAGCCAACAGCAGTTTCTCTGGAGAATTGCCACCAGAATTGTGCAGCGGATATAACTTGAAATATTTCTGTGAACAATAACAACTTCACAGGGCCATTGCCAGAGTGCTTGAGAAATTGTACTAATTTATATCATGTCAGCTTGGCGACAATCAGTTCACACGGAAACATTACTAATGCATTTTGGTGTTCATCACAGTCTTGAGTTAATTTGCTCTTAATGACAGTTGTCGGTCAACTCTACGCAGTGGGGAGAATGCAAGCATATCCCTTCCAAAGATGAGAATGAGCGGCAATAAGATTTCCAGGCCCAATCCTCCACCAAGAGATTGGAGGCGGTTAAAACAACTGCAGGTTCTGAGCCTGAGCGAACAATTTGATAGAGGGGTGATCCCAACGAGTCTAGGCAGTTTGAGTGGCACCTCCAGCTACTAGATTTGTCAAATAACAATTTGACAGGCAAAATGCCAGGCGAGACTTGGGCTCTTTTGCTGTTTAACAAGCTTTAACATAAGCCACAACAATTTGCTCGGGTGAAATACCAGCGAGATTACTAACATGTATGAGGTTACTCCTTGGATCTTAGCACCAATTCTCTCATAAGGGAGCCATGTACCTTCAAACTTGGACAGCTCCACGAAGTTGGTGGTTCTCAATGTTTCACACAACAGCCATCTCTTAGGAAAATCCCAGCACTTTCCAGCATGCCTCGTTTGGAGCAGTACTTGACTTTTCTTATAATAACTTGAAGGTCAATCAACTGGTGGCATTTTTCCAAAAGCATTGGCAAATGCTTTTTTCTGGAAACTCTGGCTTGTGTGGCCACGCTGAAGGCCTCATGGAATGTAGTTTCAAAAAGAATAACAGAAAAGTTCTAATTGGTGTCCCTCGTACCTGTTTGTGCCCTATCAATGGTTGCTGCCATCGCTCTGATTTTTAAAGTTTCGGAAGAAATCCAAGGCCGTTCTAGAAAATCAAAGTTCTCAAAACTTTGAGAACATTGAGTCAGTGATAATGCAAGAAGTGGGAGGTACATTTCCAGGGAAGTTGTCAAGGCCATAGACAGATTTCATGAGGAAGCGTGCATTGGAAAGGAGGATTTGGAAGAGTATATAAAGGCAGGCTCGAATCAGGCCAAGTTGTTGCAGTTAAAGAGACTTAACACGGAAGACTCTAATGATCTTTCAGGAATCAATCTCCGAAGTTTTGAAAATGAAATCGAAACTTTGACAAATATCCGACATACGCAACATCATAAGGCTATATGGATTCTGTTTAAGGGAGGGATGCATATTCTTGCTTTATGAATTCTTAGAGAGAGCAGCCTGGGAAAAGCATTGCATGGGATTAGAAGGGGTTACTGAACTTGGCTGAAGCGGCAGGTCAAAATTGTGAAAGGACTTGCTCATGCACTTTCTTACTTGCACCATGACTGCCTCCACCAATTGTGCACCGTGATGTAACCATCAACAATGTGTGTGCTCAGAGCAGGATTTTTGAGCCTCACTTGTCTCTGATTTTGAGACGGCAAGACTGTTGAGTGCGGCTCATCCAACTGGACACATATTGCTGGTTCATATGGCTACATGGCACCAGGTAATGTAGCAATTCAATACTCTGCATCTTTGGCATTCTTTCGTTGATTGAGATATGTTTGAGGCTGCTTGTTTTGTTTTCCTGGATGTGCAGAGCTTGCATTCACTATGCGGAGTCCGCGGATAAGTGTGATGTATACAGCTTTGGAGTGGTGGCGCTAGAAGTCATGATGGGAAGGCACGGAGATATGCTTGAATTAACTATCAGAACCGTCAGCGTCAATGAATGAAAATGCAAGGTTGCTTCTTAGCAAAGATTTGTTAGATCAAGGCTGGACCCTCCAACCAATGCATTGGCAAAGGCAGTGGTGCTTGTGATATGAGTTTATCCTTGGCTTGTGTGCAAACGCATCCTGGGTCTCGACCGACAATGAATTTTGTCTCACAAAACTATCTGCTCAAACCCTGCCTTCCTTTCCGAACCATTTGGGATGCTAACCATCAACAAGAAAACTGATGGGGTTACAGATTAACAAGAATGAAATTACAGCTAGCTAGTTAGAAAATTTCTACGTTTGAAGAAGCTTTTTTTTTTTCTTGGTAAACTTATGAGAGAAACTTCAAAAACATGTATTTTGTTTGCTAATTCCTACAGAATTTGAAAGATGTCTTAATTCAGGTCTCATTCCTCATAATACATAATTCTTTAATTATAATTGGGAATTTATGCTAAGTTAGCTCCTCGAGTAGGACACCCTCACCCAAGGAGTAAAGGGTCCTACAAATTCTCACAAAATGTTCAAGGGTGAAACGCTCCCCAACAAATTCTCATACCGTGGATTGACATCACACCATCAAATCAGTCATCTTCCATTCGCGTGTCAGATTTAGTGACTGTACGTAGCATGCATCAACCCGACAGCCATATGGTCCGAGTCAAGGCCTGAGTACTATTATAAACTTATAATGTTATGAATAGAAAGTTATAGATCGCATTCTTAGTTGTTTCTTCTTGAGAAAGCCTAGAAACTCTGCGTTCAAAGTTCAGTTACTTCTATGTAGCAGCACACTTCTGCTATTCGATCATAGACTTGATTCGATTAAGCGAAAAAGCAGCTGGCTAAGTTTGCAGAACTGATCTCAGATGTTTTCATTAATTTTGATGCATAATGGTGTTTAAATACATTAAAGAGTTGAATTTCCTACTCTAACAAACTAACAATTACTAAAAACTAAATAATAACACCTAAGCCAAAGTAACTTAACTCAAATTCCAACTCTTTGATGATCAGGCAGCTTTTTGTAGGGTTCAATCCCTGAGACTTGTTTTCATATTTTTGTATTTGAGATTAGTGCACACTTACAATAAACTCACAACTCGAAGATCTTCCTTGCTGTGATCAGAAAGTGATAGCGAACAGCGGAGCCAGGTTCTCATGTTGTTCTCATTGCAGTGATCAAAACTCTAACAAACTTCACTGTGTCAGCTCCATTGGCCTTGTATCCATGCAGCAAGATGAAAGATTTCCCCAAGGTGGAGTGTATATATATTGTGATAGAGGTGTATAAAGGTAAAATTTTCCTCAAATGAAATAAAAAAAAAAAAGATTGAAAAGTAAATGTTCAACTTGAAAAATAAGACGATATGAATTGTATGTACTACATATGATAATTTAGCTACAAAGCATAAAAAAATTGCAAAAAAAAAAAAAGCACCGCAAATTTAGTATAAATATGAAAATTATTAAGGAGTGAGTTGACACTCAAAAAAATGTTACTTTAAGTGTGTTTTTTCTCTTGTAATTATATATATATATGGAGTCCATCTTTTAGAAGCGACAATATGACTTCAATTACTATATATTTTTAATCTACACATGAAAAGATTTGTAAGAAAGGCCTCTTTTAATCTCACCGTCACCATTGTTAATGACAAGATATAATAGCCACTTTGAAATCGGGCACTTCGGTCTGTCTCGATGCAAAACCGAGGCACGTGTAGATGTAGTTAAGTAAATGGTTAAGATTTTAGCCATTCTTCCTTTTTCTAGGACACCTGAATCAAAGGAATTAAAGAATTAAAAGATTGGGTGCAATAGAAAATTTTCAAAAAAGTAAGAAATGGCAAAAAATAATTTGAAGCACTTTGAGAATTAAATCAAGCTCTCAATAAAGCATCAATTTGTGGTAGCAAAATTCAGCAGTCTTGGATTGACGAAATTGTACCTACAAAACAAAGAAGCACATAGGTTAGTTAAAGACCAAACCACAAGCCCATAAAGGGTGTTTGGCCAATGAACCTCAATGTCACAAGTTAGGAACTCTATAGAGAATAGGTGTTTTAGGGTTGATTGCGTAAAATCGGCTCAACGAGAATTGGTATGAAAACCTATTACTAGAAACATGCTTGACCATATGGGTGGGAAGCTACGCACCGTGTCGTCCGTTAGCCAAGTTGTGTTATCAGATGGATGAGATTGTACTTGTGCAATGACAATACGAGATAATATATTTAAGATGCTAAGAATATTTTAAGTCTAGGGGATAATTCTTGAAGATATTATTAAATTTAATTAATAATATCCACAAGAATTATCTTGGAGAATCCTTGATTGATTGTGATTATATTTCCTTGATTAAAGAAATGCATCTTCAATTAGAGAAAAGATTAAAGGTAAAAATTAGTAGCTAATTAAACTTTTAATTTATTGTCTTGCCTCCTTGCCCTTATGTTGTTGATCTTGGGTAGTTGTAGTCGGCTTAACGCTTTACAACTGCGGTTGAAGCGCTGGGATAATAAATGTGGAGTACCATGGAGGTGTGAGGCGTTAACGTCGATGGTGAATGAAAATCCGCGTATTGACTCCACAATTTTTGAATTATTTTTACTCCACAGCAATCACGCCATATGCCGGGCATGTGTGAATTGAAAAGGAGGAAAAATGAAATGGAGGATAGGAATTGGAGGAAGAAAGAGTGGCGGGTGTTTTGTTTTATTTTATTTTTAGTTTCTCAATTATTTTTAAGAGTAAAGCATTTGAACTACCCATACATATTGTGCACATATTTGAATGGAATATATGGAAAAGCGACCATAAGGTGAAATCTTGCTAAAAAAGTTAGTTTGAATACATGGTACTACTTGAGAAGAAGTTTAGAGGAGGGGAATCAAAAGCTAGAGAGTGAAAGTTGAGGAAAATTGTGGGTTACTCATATAATTTCTGATATGATATATAATATGGACATTTACGATTATAAACAGAATTTCATAAATTGATTATCAAATAATTTGTTCATCCGAACCAACTAGAGTAAATATAAACTCTTGTTTGTTATTTGAAAAAAATCTATATATACTCGCGTTTTGTTTCATCGGATAATTAATTGCATGACAGTCAAACCATTTTTATTCCATCGGGGAAGACAACTCACCGAGCTGCAGCTGCTTTGCGTTTCCTCCAAAAACCCCAAAAAGACCAAAACTTTTGGGAATCTCCATTTTCTCTTTCCTTTGTTTTTCAGCGAGCTTCGGTGATGGAAGGAAGCCGAGGAAGATTCATGGTGGAAGAGAGAGAAGAGTCGATGGTTTGGCCATCGGTGGAAACCCATTTCTCAAAAAAGCCTACTTTCTAAAACCACTTTCCCCAAAATTCATACCTTGTTAAACCTTCTTTCAGAAGTGTGAAAATGGTATCAAGCATATATTGTTTTTGGTTGATTAAGCTTAAAAGGTTTTTGAAGTGTTTACCGAGAAAGCTAAGATATTTTTAGAGAGAGCTTGAGAGGAGCAAGAGGCTGTATTTCTTGATATTAAGACAATAAGAATTACAATGAATATAAATCCTATTATTTTACGCTGGCATTGATGGTTACGCACGGTACCCGCGAGACTATCCATGCGGAGACCATGAAAAAAAGACATATGAGACAAGCGGTAGTGAATAGGACAAATAAGCGGTACATGTGGATTGTTGAATCCTTAAAAGCGAACAAGCGACCCGACGAAAATAGCGTTGCACGTTATACTAAAGATAGTAAACTTTAGATATTTAGTGTCTTGCTCTATTGAAGGTATCGGGATGACTTTGCCTCCATCGGTTGATTCTTAACTCAAAGTGAGTTGCTTCCCTTAAGCTTCGCAGGATTGTATCCTTCTCGTGAGTTGCTCTGACATGCATCGGGTTGCTCCATTTCACTTCATCCACAAGGTGCTCTGCGGGTTGGAAGTTAAGAAACTATGTGACTTACTTCTCAACGACCTCTCTAAAAGTTGCACAACGGCTTGCTCAAGTCTCAATCTTAGTTGATTGAATCTGTCCTTCGGTAGGGCCTTCGTAAAGATGTCGTGAGTTGCTCTTCATACGAGTGCAAATCAATAACTCCTTATGTGAGCTTCTCTTATAGTGATATCTTGATTTATATGCCTAGTTCTTTGATGAAATACGGAGATTCTTCGCCATAGATAATGTGACGTATTGTCCGCGAACAAAGGTGTTGCACGTATGCGCATCTCGAGAAATCATCTAGAACAGAGCCTCAGCTTGATTGGCTGGCATTGTTGCCTCACGATCTTTGACGTGCTCCGCCTCGGTAGTGGATGGTACAGCGTATTTTGCTTCACGGATGCCCCGAAGAATGCTCCCCTTTCTTGAAGCTAAAAGCATAACCAGGCATTATACACTATCGTCGACTACTGCCAGTCGCATCAAGGAATCAATGAGGATTCTTCGATTTGTCCTTCACATACTCTATCCCATAGTTGATAGTTCCTTGCACATATCTGGGACTCTTGCAACTCCCATATGCTTCTTGGTCGGATTGTTCATGAACCTTGATAGCAAACTTACGGCCCGTACATGAATCGGAGTCCCAGTTCTTCGTAGATACAATAGACTTCCCACAATTTTTCTGTAGGGAACCTTCGCTGGCAAGAGTCACTTCCATCCACCTTCTTGAAGCTTCTCGCAGTAGGCAATGGAATGGACTCTTGGCTTAGTCCTCGAAACCCAAAATTTTGCAAGTAAGGACTTGGCATGCTTACTGCGATGTATGAATACTCCTCGGTCGATGCAGCAGTATCCCCATGCACCAAAAGAAGTGGTGTAGAGTCCAAGGTCGGCATTTCATACTTCTGCATGTTTCTCTTTTAAACTCGGTTAGCATCTTCTCACTTTGCTTAGGTGTAGGCAATGTCGTCACGTATATTAAGACAATTATCAACCTAAGCCCCATCATCTGATCTTGTATACAGTGTGGCTTCACTTGTGCTCAGAGTGTGAACTTGCATAGGAGAGATATGCATCAATCTCGGCCATGCCGGAGCTCTAGTGCTGTTTGAGTCCGCCACAACGCCTTCGCCCAACACTTAGACTTTGTGGTGCATTCTTCACTTGAAACCTTAGGGTTGCTTTCAGCGTACAACTTCTTCATTTAGTACCCCATTGAAAAATGACTTAACATCCATGAAATAACTTCCAGGCCTTTACATTTGCTGAAACTATGAGGGTTCGATTGTGTCCACCTTACAAGTAGTTACAGGTCGTTATGTCGATTCCGGTTCTGTGCATACCACCTCTTTACGAGTCTTGCCTTGTGCTTCTCAATTTATTCCATTGATTAAGCTTGTCTTGTACATTTACACTATAACGAGGTTGTTGGTGGCGCCTCTCAACAAGTTCCCACGTGTGCATTCTTCTCAATCATCTCGACCTCGGCCTTCATGGCTTCTTGCCAAGCTATATCCAGCACAGCTAGCTCACACGATAGTTCTCGAGGCTCACATGATGCCGCACATGTGGCACCTTGCATATATCTTCGAGTTTTCAACTTCTTGGAGTAGAGAGTTGGATCACGAGTCTTAATCTCGACTTTGACCATTGTCTTGGTGACACATTTCGTGACATTGGGTGAGAACCATCAGTCATCAAAGCCCAAGGTTGCATTATTCGGCTCATTTCTTGCTTCATCTTGGTTCTATACAAGCCGAGTTTGGAAGTGATACGATAGATTCCATGATTATTCTCCCAATTCCATGACTTATCTTCCTTTGAACACCACGCTCCTTGAGGTACCAATCTTTTGGATTAGAGATGTCATTACTCAAATAGCTTTTCCACATTCCCATATCCAGCCCAGCTTCTGGCTCTTGGTTCGTCCACCAAGCTTACTCCTACGATGAGATGGGATGTAGTGTAAGCGGTCACGACAAATACCTTGAGGATGCTTACAATGCTGGTTTTACTTTGTGAAAGCTTCCAAATGGGCGTCTTGTTCAACCGCAGAGCGTTGTGAGACATCGGTTTTGTAAATGCTCCCGGTGTACGCCACGGCTTGCGCCAGGAAAACCCTTTGGAATTCCTTTCTCCTCATCATGGATCTTGCCATTTGTGGAATTGTTCTATTTCTTCTCTCGGCTACCCCATTAACTTTGAGGAGAGTAGGCAATGATGGGTTGCCTCTCCATTCCCATTTTTGCATAGTAGTCTAGGAATTCACAAAAGCCTTGAGGTATACTCACCACCTCGATCCTTCTAGAAACCTTGGACCTTGCTCCAGAACCTTAGTTCCTGAAGGCTTTGAATTTCTTAAACACATTGAAGACATCGGTTGTTTAAAGTATACCCAACACATTCTTGAGAAGTCATCAATGAATGTGATGAAGTACTCTATTCCACTCAATGGATTCGATTGCATTGGTCACCTTGAGTCGGTGTGTACCGGTTCAGTGGATAGCTTCTCTCCATGCCTTCTCTTTGTCAAATGGCTCTCTGTGATGCTTCCTAAAACACATCTTGCTTTGCTTCTTTCATCTAGATTAAATTTTGTGTCCAATACCATTTCTTTCACATTGCATAAAATGTCATGTTTGTGAAATTCAAGTGTCCAAGTCTTACACATGCCAAATCCAGAATCTTGACCAAGGATGCCTTCCTGGCCCAGTGCCCTATTGATTCCAAAGTGGAAAGCATCGGTTTCTGCCATGACCCTTTTGCTACAACATTATTAAAAGTACATTATCATCAGAATGTGACCATGTGCCTCCAAATAGAACATAGTATCCATGCTCCATCATCGGCCAACACTGGGTAGATTCGTCCAAACCTGGGACCCGACAAGACTTCATGTACATAGTTTTCCATCTTGAGTTTCAACCACTAGTGTGCCTTTTCCGTTGTAATACAGAGATCTCATTCCCATCATGACTTTGCAAGTCACGGTGCATGCGTGTTTATCATCACGATTCTTGAGATGTCATGTGGTTCTTTGCGACTATCTACAAACCATACCACTTTATCTTGCATAATAGAAGAGTGACAAGCATAGAACATGGTTCTGTGGTAGCTTCCTTTAACTTCTCTCGCATAGTTGGCTACTTGCTTGTGACCTATCGCGAGTCCTTTTTGCGGTATGTCCAGGGAGCCGGTTGCATTTTTCCACATCGGCTTTTCCTTTGTGTCTACATACACCAAAGTGATACTTGTGACAGGCTTGACAACATGGTTTCCGCCACTTTATTTATTCACTTCCACCACTTGTTTTGTGTGTTGGTCACATTGTTATTTCCTCGAGAATAACTATTCAGTTCGAGCCATTGTTCTTCATTTACATTTCCATTTGAGACAGTTTGATCCTTTTTTTGTGTTGTCCTTGCCATCTTTGATTTGTAACATTACGAGACCTTTGGATGTGCTTGCGCCTTGGTACAACTTGCCCTTTACGAGGCCTCTTTTGAAGGCTCTTTAGAGTTCGATCCAATCTATCTCTTTCATCATTGCAGTCTTCTCTTTTATCATAGACTTTCTGAGATGCTATGACCTCTTAAATCTAATGTAAATCTAGATCTTGATTTCCTCGATGATCGACACAATGGACTTATATCTCTGCTTAGACTCATTAGTAGTTTCTGCACTATCTTTTTTAGGTATATCTTCGCAAGTGATTTGATTGTTTGAGGATTTCCGAAAAATCTGGCCGAGCAATCATCTAAGCATCACCATCGGTCATTCTGCATGTATTTCATCACACTCTTACTGCTTGAAGTTTCTTGACTCTTACCTTTTGTCTCCTACGAACTCTGTCTCTAGAATGTCCCAAGCTCCTTTGCGATCTTCTGGTTTTACGATGTGGAGGAAAGAGCTCATCAGTTAATGCTCCTTGTATGAGACTCAACGCCTTGGCGTTTTTGATTCTGTCTTCTCTTGAAATGATGGGTGCTTCCCCTGGAATTTGCTCAGCCATGCTTTCTTCATCTCCGGATCCTTCTTCCTCCTGGAGTACCAGCTGTGGTGGTTGTGGTTGTGGCCCAGACTCTACTACATCCCATAGATCGTGTGCTATGAGGATAGTCTCCATTTTGACAACCCAAAAATCATAGTTTGCACCATCAAACTGCGGAGTTCGTAAATCTCCACCTGAAGAACTTGATCCCACCATTTTTCTTAGTGTGATACAGTGAACTTGATGACGAAAGGAACCACCTTTATTCCTTGTTGGAAATTTTCCAGAGAGAACCTCTCTTCACAGTTTACGCCCCTTTTTTGAATCAGACCTATAGCTTTGATACCATGTAGAAAATGGTATCAGGCATATATTGTTTTGGTTGATTAAGCTTAAAGGTTTTCTGAAGTGTTTTCCAAAAAGCTAAAGATATTTTTAGAGAGAGAGCTTGAGAGGGAGCAAGAGACTGTATTTCTTGATAATGAACAATAAGAATTACAATGAATATAAATCCTATTGTTTTTGCTAGCATTGATGGTTCTGCACAGAGTACACAGACTGTCCATGCAGACCATGAAAAAGACATAACAGACAAACAGCTGTGAATAGGACAAATACAGACAGCTGTAGTTGACTGAATCCTTAAACAAAACAAACGACCAAACAAATAGCCGTTGCACGTTATACTAAAGATAGTAAACTTTAGATATTTAGTGTCTTGCTCTATTCAGAAGGTATCGGGATGACTTTGCCTCCATCGGGTTGATTCTTAACTCCCGTCGGGTTGCTCCCTTAGCTTCCATCGGATTGCTCCTTCTCATCGGGTTGCTCCATTTCACTTCATCCACAGGATTAACTTCTGCGGGTTGGAAGTTAAGCTTGTAGCAGCTTACTTCTCAACATCAAGCTCCTACCTTTTTTCTTCTCCCTCCCATCACATTTCGAGCCAAAGAAATGGCCTTTTAAGGTTGAATTTCATGGATGGACTCGCGGCCATAAAGATTGGAAAACTTGGGTCTATCAAATGGCTTCTGTGCACCAATCTACCTGGAAGAAGGCTGGCATTTACGAAGCAATCCTAAATTCGACGTACCAAATCAAAAGACAAACAGATTTGGCATATGGGTTTGCGGAGAAATGGTGTTCTGAGACAAGTACTTTCATTTTTCCATGGGGTGAAGCAACAATCACGTTGGAAGATGTCATGGTTTTAGGCGGTTTTTCGGTTTTGGGAGACTCTGTCTTATTCCCTCTTGAGAGTTCACAACTGGAAGAAATCCATGAGAAACTACTTGCAGAGAAAAGAAAAATTTGTAAGAATAGGGGAGTAGTTACCACACAATTTTGGCAGAAGAAGTTCATGAACAGTGGCAGTGAAATCGAGCACGAAGCATTTCTCGTCTTTTGGTTGTGCAGGCATGTTTTTGTTAGGGGTCGTTATATGATACATATCGATGTTTTCTCCATAGCAATTCATTTAGCTAGGGGGACTCGAATCGCGCTTGCACCAGCTGTTCTTGCCAGCATTTATACAGATTTGGGTGTGTTGAAAAAGGCAATCAACCAATTGGAAATACGTGGTGGTGATGCTGTTTCAGGACTCATCATTCGGTCACCATTTCAGTTAGTTCAAGTTTGGGCATGGGAACGGTTCTCGGACCTTAGGCCGGAAAACCCCAATCCTCTCAATTATGGTGAGCCAAGAATGGCTAGATGGGATACATTAAATGGTCAAAAAGTTGAGAACTTGAGAAAGGTTTTAGACTCAGCCGGAGAAGAGTTCTTGTGGCGGCCTTATACATTGGATGTCGTTGAGAACTGGCATTTGCCTAAATACTATCCACACAAGGAAAAGTGGGTTTCGGTTGGTCGGGATTCGGATGATGAATTGCTATCATTTGTTAGATGTTTGAGGGTCAGTGAGCTAGTTGGACTAAATGGTAGTATAGTGCATTACCTTCCGCATCGGGTAGCTATGCAATTTGGATACGATCAAGATCTTCCTTGTTCTGTTACTCAACTGAAGCACAATTCAGATACAACCTGGAAGTATTACATCGAGGAAACCAAGAAGGTAAAACTGTATCTTCCATCTAGGCTTTTCGAGGCGGATGTCAGCACAAATTACTTGAAGTGGTGGAACCAATCATTGTCAGGTCACAAAGATGCATGTGAAGCAGCTGTGCCACAAAAAAAGAGATCAAAGACAACAAAGAGTATGAAATCGCTACTAGTTCCCCCTGGTTTTCCTCCCAAACATGAAGGAATGGAAGCTGAAGAACCGATGGATGAAGAAGAGAAACTAACTCTATCAGAATTCGTGAAAGATAGGAAGAAGCATAAAAAAATTGGGATTAAACAAAGTAGTGACAGTGAGAAATTATCAGGTCAAGCTCATAATTCGGCATCTCTAGTTGCAGAAGAAAGTTCTGCTAATATGATGACATCGGATGAGGGAATTGTGAGCATCGTAGGCAGTGGATGTGCTAGCAGTAGCTCTTTATTTGATAAACAGCTGTGGGAGCTTAAAGCTAGGTGTGCAAAGCTTGAAAGTATGGTCAGGGAGTTAACAGCAGATTCATTTGAGAGAAGCAACTTTTGGAAATGCTTTTGAAAGAAGCCTTTTTTTAAGTTGGTATGTCCAGAACCTGGCTTTTATTACTGTGCTTTTGCTTAGTGATGAATACATTTCTTTCTCTTCATACATTTGACTTTATTTTTGTTTTGCTTGCTGTCTGAATCTGGATTCTGTTAGTTTGTTAGCTAAATGCGAAGGTCGAACGTATAAATTAACTTCATTTTTTTAACAATGCAGCCACTTTTTAAGTGGTAAACAACATTCTAAGAATTTGAATCACTGATCACAAGCCAACAGACATGCAATATTAGTTAGGTAGATAATTCTTCTTTCTAGTTCTAATTATGCTCGAAGAAGCTACGATACAGACGGAACAAGACTCACACTTACGCATAATCCATAGGTAGTTGGGTAGATTGTAATTGGTCTTATCAGATAACCTTGTATGCTGTAAAAATAGTATATGTAGAAATCTGAATTGAGTTGCTCTGTTCATTACAAATGCAAGTTATCAGATAACCTTGTATTACCACTTTTGCTCTTCCTGTCAGTATTTATTTACCTCTTATTCCTTTTCGTAAAACACTTTGCATTTTGTTTCTGTTATGCAACATGGTTTCGACCTCTTGACATCGTGAGATAAAGTTTTTTGTCTATCTTTTTTTGGGTGCAGGGAAATTTCAGGAAGACAATAGAACTGTGGAGATATCAGAAACTTTGCATTGCTAATATATTGCAGCTAATATGTTTTGGAAAATACTTAAACCTTTTGAGCAAAGCATATATGCCAATAGGTTTGGTAATTAGGAGCTTAACAAATTAGCAATGTGGTTTGTCTATCAAAGAAGTTAATTGCTTTTTTCTTTTAATGGCTCTATTAATTGTCCAGCAAGGCACTATGTTTAGCCATATATTCTGACCATGAAGAACAAAATTCATGATTCCACATGATTTAATTTATCAAATTTCTCTTGAACTTGTGGAGTTAAATATTTGCTCTGTATGTTTAATGGGATTTGTATGAGTCTTTTAAGCTTCTACATGAAAATATTGGACTATTTTGGCCAATGAAATTGAAGATTCTGGTTAGAAAGGGTGTAAATTGAAGTCCCCACTTTCAACAATAAAATGGGAAATATTGTTTGATGTTGTGAAATACGGGCATATTAGCGTGCAGTGAAAAGTAAATAAGATGCGATATTAACGTGGTTCGGCAATTGCCTACATTCTCAAAGCAGCAATATTTCCATTATATAGTAAAACCTCGATAAATTAATATTCGATAAAACAATAACCTCGTTTAAAATAACAATTTCGCTTAATGCATAAGATAATAATTTTTTCTAACTTTTCTTAAGGCCCATTGGATATATAAATTAATAATTCATTAAAATACATAAAAATATAGTATACATAACAATTCATAATGCATATGATAGACTTTTTACCAAACAATTTCAATTTTTCTCAAAAAATGCTTCTAAAGCCACTTGTTTTTTCTTTGCACCTAAATTGAACTGAACCTCATCCTTAATTTTTTGCAATGTAGACACCACATTTGGTATGTCTTTTTCATTTTGTAGCAAGTAGTTATTCAATGTTACTATTGCTTGAAAGGCCTCTTTTGGAGAAGCAATTCGTATATCACAAAATTTTATAGAACGATGGAGAAACAATTGATGGAGAGCTAATACTTTTGATGGAGAAACAATTGATGGAGAGCTGATACTTTTGTAGAACCCATTGTTGCAAATCTTTTTGAGTAGAAGAAGGATGCTCATTTTTATACTCGCATAAAGCTTTCCTCATCTCATCAGTTAATGTAGATTTTTTCACTCCTTTCAAATGAGAAGCCATGGAAGAACAAGATAACATGATTTTGGGTTTCATAGATTATTTATATAGAGATCATGTTATGTGTATATGCATGTACATTGAGTGATCTAAACTACTTTATCTTCTAATTCAATGAATATGTATATACATGTATCTTTAAAACCCTTATATATTCTTCTTTTTAATGTCCATTAGAAGTTTGTCTAATACATGAATATATAACTATGACTTTTTATAAGATACATGAACATATTTTCTTTGAAAACAGAAAATCTTTTATAAATTAATAAAATATTAATTTATCAATAAATTAATAAATTATTCATTTATCGATAAATTAATAATCTCGTTAAAATAATAATTTTTTCCAGTCCTAAGAGTATTAATTTATCGAGGTTTTACTGTATATCCAAAATGATCGGAGTACAAGATTTCCCTCTATCTCTCTTTTCTCTCTTCCCTTCCCTTTCTTTTCTCTCTTCTATCTGTGTACAACTCATCTCCTGTGTGTTGTGCATTACACTTTGTTTTATAGAAGGAAAGTGGCGGTGGGTGAGTAGATGAGGATGATTGATAGGAAAGTGGGAGGAGGCCTTCCACCTAAAACTTTTGACCAAAGAAAAAGTTTCACCACATATGATACTTTGCCCTTTTGAATCTAGTTTGGGTGAACTTTTCAAATTCTCAAGTTAATTGCAAAATTCAAAAAACCCCATTTCACAGCAGCCCCAGAAAACAATCGCATTTCAGAAAACCCCAAAAAGTTCAAAACTTTCTGGAGAGAGAGAGAGAGAGAATATCCCCATTTTCTTCTTCTTAGCTCGGAAACCTTGGACGATGGAGAAGCCAGAAGAATCCATGGTGGAAGAGAGAGAAGAGTGGATGGTTTCACCATCTGGTGGCGACCCATTTCTCAAAAAATCCTACTTTTTAAAACCCACTTTCCAAAATTCCTCCATTGTTGAACCCCTTTTCAAGCACTCGCCTTTTTTCTCCTCCCTCCCATCACATTTCGAACCAAGGAAATGGCCTTTGAAGGTCGATTTCCGAGGACGGCTGCCACAAGAAAGTAATAATTGGAAAACTTGGGTTCATCGAATGGCTTCTGAGCACCAATCTACTTGGAAGAAGGCTGGTATATATGAAGCGATCTTCAGTTCAACATACCAAATCAAAAGAAAAATCCATTTGGTTTTCGGGTTTTCAGAGAAATGGTGTTCTGAGACCAATACTTTCATTTTTCCATGGGGTGAAGCAACAATCACGTTGGAATATGTCATGGTTTTAGGCGGTTTTTCGGTTTTGGAGGACTCTATTTTCTGCCTCCTGGACAGTTCACAACTGAAAGAAATCCATGAGAAACTACTTGCAGAGAAAAGAGAAATTTGTGCGAAGAGGAGAACAGTTACCACACAATTTTGGCTAAGAAAGTTCATGAACAGTGGGAATGAAATCGAGCACGAAGCATTTCTTGTTTTTTGGCTGTGCAGCTATGTTTTTGTTCGTACTCGTTGTATGATATATAACGATGTTATCCCCATAGCAATTCATTTAGCTAGGGGGACTCGAATCGCCCTTGCACCGGCTGTTCTTGCCAGCATTTATAGAGATTTGGGTGTGTTGAAAAAGGCAATCGTAGATTCAAACCAATTGGAAAGTAGTTGTGGTGCTGTTTCAGAACTCATCATTCGATCACCATTTCAGATAGTTCAGGTTTGGGCATGTGAACGGTTCTCGGACCTTAGGCCAGAAAACCCCAATCCTCTCAACAATGGCGAGCCAAGAATGGCAAGATGGGATAAAGTAGATTGTCGGGAAGTTGAAAACTTGAGAAAGGTTTTAGACTCAGCCGGAGAAGAGTTCTTGTGGCGGCCTTATGCATTGGATGTCATTGAGAACTGGCATTTGCCTATACTATCCACAAAGGGAAAAGTGGGTTTCGGTTGGACCTGATTCGGATGATGAACTACAGTCATTTGTTAGATGCTTGAGGTTCAGTAAGCTAGTTGGACTTTGTGGTACTGGAGAGCATTACTTTCCGCATCGGATAGCTATGCAATTCGGATACGATTTATGACCATATTTTATATTATATATTTAACCCTATTCTTAGTCCATTTTGGTTACTATTTTGAAAGAATTTTGATATTTTGAATTATATTTTCAATGTAGGACTTTCGACTTCATCTGGGGCAAAACATGATCAAATGGATGAATTTTGGAGTAATTCCAGTTGGAGGACGTTCGTTAGTCTCTTAGCTTGATTGTGTCAAAATTTCAGATTTTTCCACCAAGCGGTGATTTTCTGGCAAGAAAATAAAGCAGCGATGTGCAGTGCTGAAAAGTGACGTTTTGGGCTTTTATGGCGTTTTTGGAGCCCGAGATGACGTCTGATGGATTTGTGGCCTTCTGGAGAAGTGTTCAAAATATTCCAAACTTTAAATCCAGCTATATTGGGCCGGTTTTGGAGCAGTTTAGGGGTCCAAAACGTGGTTGTTCAGATTTTAGGCGAATTTTACTATTTAATTTAGGGTTATGTTTCCTATTTTATTTTATTTATTTAGTTTCCTGGTTGGATTGGAAAACGTATGTTTTAGGAGGAGTTAACTAGGTTAAATAGGGTTGGTCGTAGGAAAAAGTTTTGCTCTTCTTTTTCCATGCATTCTTGAGGAGAAAATTTGACTAAGCGTGGAGATTTTCAGACTTTTTCCATTCAAGGTGTTTTCGATCTTTATTATTTTAATGAAGAACTTGATGATTTTTATTATGAACATGCGTATTGTATGCATGCAGGTAGGGTGAGGCCACGAGCCTTAGTAAGATTATGTAGTTTCTCTCCAATTTGCTCATGATTATATGCATGCAGGTTTTCAAATTATTAATCACTGGATTAAACTATCTAATTGTTCTGATGCTTGATCACCATTAGGATGGTTAGAAAAGTAATGGGATGCAATATTGGTTGGAGGTCGGTCCCTCAAATTGACGAAGGCTTCTTGTGATTAATATGTGCAAGTTCACTTGGGACGAATACCACGTTTTAAGGGTTGCATGGTTTTTCAAAAGGTTTCATAGAACTTAATGAGTCATGCATGTTTAGATTTGATCTGAATATCACAGACGGATTGCATGTGTGATATATGATTTACGTTGGGGGTCCAAGTAGGCATATATTAGGAATACCTAACCTTTGGAATATGCATGTATAGGTCGTGAGTAATTGGGAGAACTATATAAGATTGCTAAGGTGACGGCAAATCCCTAGTGCTTCTTTAATTTGATTTTTTTTAAAACAAAACTGTTCCTTTTTCTCTCAGCTTTAAGTTTGCATATTGTCTTATTTTTATTAGTTAAATTTGTTTTAATTTAAGTAGGTCTTAAAATCAAACATCTCAACTTTCTCTTTTACAATAATTAATTAGAAATTGGGTTTGCTACGAGTTATTTAATAATCCTTGTGGAGAACGACCTTGCGAGATCCGTTTATACTACAATAACCTTGTCATTCTTGCAAGTTTATAGGAGTTTTAACCCCTTTTGCGTGAGTTGTAAAATTCCTATCAACGATCAAGATCTTCCTTGTTCTGTTACTCTACTGAAGCACGATTCAGATATAGCCTGGCGGCATTACACCAAGGAAACCAAGAAGGTAAAACTGTATCTTCCATCTAGGCTTTTTGAGGCGGATGTCAGCACAAATTACTTGAAGTGGTGGAACCAATCAGTGTCAAGTTCCAAAGATGCATGTGAAGCAACTGTGCCACGAAAAGAGGGATCAGAGAGAACAAAGAGTACGAAACTGCACCCTTCTGTTCCCCGTGGTTTTCCTTCCAAAAATAAAATAACTGAAGCTGAAGAGCCGATGCATGAAGAAGATAAACTAACTGTATCATTTCTGAAATATAGGAAGAAGCATGAAAGTAGTGGGATTAGACAAAGTAGTGACAGTGATATATTATCAGGTCAAGTTCATAATATGGTATCTCCAGTTGCAGAAGAATGTTCTGATAAATTATCGGGTCAAGTTCATAATATCGTAGGTGATGGATGTGCTAGCAGTAGCTCTTTATATGAGAAAAAGTTGTTGGAGCTTAAAGCTAGGTGTACAAGGCTTGAAAGAATGATAGGCGAGTTAGAGGGATATACATTGTAGTAAAGATTTTCAAACGAAGGCCGTGTTCCAGTTGGTATCCAAAACCTTTCTTTATTACTGTGTTTTCGCTTCAATATCACTAGTGATGAACACATATCGCTGTCTGAATCTGGAATTCTGTTAGTTTGTGCGAGATATCAATAGCCGAATTAAAACACTTGCAATTTGTTTCGGCTATTCAACATGGCATCAACTTCTTGAAATCTTGAGTTTCAAAGTTTTTGCCTTTCTGTTTTTCAGGGGCAGAGAAAATGGAGGAAGAGAATCGAACTCTGGAAAAATCAGAAACTCAGTAGATGTTCCATGCAATGCTTATACATTGCAGCTGGAATATGTCAATAGGTTTTGAAATTAGGATCTTAGTGAACAAACTAACAATGTGGTTTGTCTATCAAAGAAGTTAATTGCTTTTCTTTTGATGGCGCTATGTTTAACCATATATTCTGACCATGAAGAACAATATTCAGGAGTCCACCGATCTTGAATGCAACAGAATTCAGTTCCATATTATTTCTGTTATTCCGCAACATTTTTTTGGTTTGGCCGATATCACATTTTCTAGCATGTTTCATTCTCTCAAGTGGAGAAATGCCCCGTTTTGGGTGGAGAATATCAGATAAATGTATACACGTCTGTTAATAAAACTGGTTCCCACCTTCGTCTTCGAGCAACCTTTGCGACTATAATTACCGGTTAAATTCCCTCACCATTGATATCTCGCACAACTCCTATTTCAAGGGAAC
>JAEHOF010000102.1:0-60411 GCA_018257905.1 Gillenia trifoliata | reverse complement strand
ATTGCCTCAAGAAGTCTCTCAATTTGGATTGCCTCAAGAAGTCTCTCAATTTGGATTGCCTCAAGAAGTCTCTTGATAAGAAATGGAAGTGCAAGATGAGCTCCTGGGAGTCCTATGAGCGTATTGCACAACCAAAAGACGAGCTACCAGTGAGGTTCCTTTCTCCTTGGCATTTGGAAAAAAAGCCATCATTCCTCCTAATGTCGTCGTGCCAACTATTAGCACTGAGTTGCAAGATCCTGATAAGAAAGACAGAGAAATTTCCAATAACCTAGACATGGTAGATGAGCAGCGCAAGGAAGTCGTCACCCTAATCGGTGCTTACCAGCAGCAGCTCCTCTCCAGTTACAACAAAAGGGCAAAGATTCGACAGTTTCAACTTGGAGATCTAGTCCTAAGGAAAGCCTTCATCACTGCCCGCAAGGAAGACCCCAAAAAGATGGATCCCATTTGGGAAGGTCAGTACAAAATCAATTGAGTAGGTGGGAAGAGCATACACCCTCACCACCATGAACGGCAAAGAGATTGAAAAGCAGTGGAACGCCTACAACTTGAGAAAATACTATGCTTCACCTTCCGCAACTATTTGAACCCCGTTCAGACCTATCTACATATTTTTTAAGTTACCAAGCAAGCTACCAAACAAGACCTCACAAGTTGACGATTATCTCAAGTCGTTATGTAGTTTCTTTCTTTCCAACAAAGTTTTGTTATATTTTTCATCTTTTTCATTCAATAAAGATTCAAGGAGTTTTCTTCAAAACTTTGTTCCATTGCATACACAACGACGATCTCTATACTATCTAGGCGAGAAAGAGAACCAATCTTTTATACCCTTTGGGGTACGCTCTTCCCAGCGGAGAGGGTAAAAAACTCGAATATTTAGATTTGGATGGGTTGATGCCCCATGAAAATTGGAGACACAACAACCTACGCTGACGTTTCCCAAAATTAGCCATAATAGTCAAACTCTTGGACAACCCCATACTCGACATAGCTAACTGAAGGATTCGTCGCCCCTGGCCTAATCCGAGGGCACCCAAGCTTCTATAACTGGAGAAGCATGTGTGTAGCACATTCCATGAAGCACATATCCACAAGAACCTACCATGCAATGGAACTTCTATAACGAATTCCGATATAACTGTTTGTACACGTTCAGTTAGGCGAATTTCGTGTCCACATAGGAACCTACCATGCTGTGTCAAGCAGTTCGAGGGACCAATGTCAAAAGGTGTAGTCACGGCTGCCCATGAAATTTCACACGGCCACACGCCATTTTCCATGTTTGGTCAACAAATCTTGTGTTTGCGCACAAAACCTTAACATGTTGCACTACAATCTAGGAAGATCACATGAACTGTGATGTACAGGCAGCTATGAAGCTCGACACCACTCATGTTGTGGCCACGACATGCAAAGTGCAGCTAAGTAAGAGTCGCGCCTACATTCACCAACATAACCTAGCTCTAGTCACACAAAAAGGTTCCCATGGCTAGCTACTTTTGCTCAAGTGGCAAAGTCAACGACTAGCATATGGCACACTAGCTACCTTGGCTTTGCCAGCAGCGCATAGTGGCCAACAGCAAACGGTCAAAAGTGTAGAACGTTTCTTTAAATGACTGCCTACAAATTCCGATATGATTGTTCACATATGTTGTGATCAGCGAGGTGAATTACATGTCCTAGCAGAACCTTAAAACACTATGCCGCAGGCTACGTAGCTTACAGGATGTGTGACTTATCAGCTCACATGGGATTCATATACACCACATGTCGTTGGCCACCACATGCGGGGTAGAAAAGTCTTGTGAAGCTCAATCTACTCTACCCAAGAAACCTAGCCTTAGTCGCACAAAAAACGTTCTCATGGCAATGGGTCTTTAACTAACCTATGGTGCACCAGCTACCATGGCATCGCCAGCAGGGCACAGTGGTCAAAGAAAAATGGTCAAAATATAACATCACGACCAATATGTGGCGCGCAAGCTGCCTTGGCGTAGCCGACAACACATATGCAAAGAATTTGGTGCAGAAATTTGGATTGGAATATGAAAAACCAGCCATATCACCTATGTGCATAAATGCTAAGATTCATAAGGATATCACGTGAAAAAATGTGTTGGGTTGTGGACTACTTTTGTACACGTGTGCGCAAACGTGGCGGGTGACATAAGCATATATAATCCAATTAACATGCATGGTTAAGGGAACATTCGATTCTGTTTAATCATATTAAGACCTCGTTTGGTACGTCGTATAGCGCACCGGATAGTACTAATAATCTGGTCTCGGGTGTTTGGTGCGCTTCGTACTAAAATAGTCGCCCGACTATTTAAACCGGGCCCACCATTTAGTACCCCTCACACCTAACTAATTATAAGCTCAAAAACCTCCGTATAATTAGTCGGGTCCGTTCCTCTCACTCTCTTGGTCTAGCTTGAAGGAAAATATTTGAATTACAAGTTCATTTGAGCAACACTTAAGCATACTATTAACAAATTAAAGGCTCTTAGCTAGCATATTAGTACTCAAAAATAAAACTTTGCTCATGACTTTTGAAGCCTAAATGTTGTGAACCAAGACACAACTCAAAATCACATTAGTAAGTTATAGCATCCTATACCTTTGTAGAATCTTTTTTGCATGAGCAAAGGCTAAATACCCAAGAGGGCCTTCAATCTCATCTTGGATGAACACCTTTGCTTGGAGGCGTTGTGGTTGCACCTTGAATCAAATTGAAGGTTACCTACGTAGTTCGTCTCCTACGAAGATCAAACTTTTCATAGTTCTTGCATTTGATGAGGATTTTAGTGAGTTTGTATAAAGAACAAATTGTGTTCTTCACACACACCTAGAGCCGGCCAACACAGTATAAATAGTCGATATTAGTCCGATATTGCACCAAACGCCCGACTAATTTAGTCAGTATTGTTCGATGACAGATTATCCTATCCGACTGAAATAGTCAATCCAGTTCGAGCTGCCAAACGAGGCCTAAATTAATCCATGTGATTGTGGTTAATCGACGTACTTGTATTCATGCAAAATAAATTAAGAACACATGCATACATTTAGATTAAGTTTAGAATTCCAACCTTTAGATTTTATATGCGGACGAATTCGATGTTATTGAGGCTCCCAAGTGTCAGCTCTCTACTAGTATCCACATGAATAAATCTCCAGTTAGTGAAGCAGGAAGATGACGATTTGCTAGGACTTTGTTCTCTAGGTGGTACGGCGGCAAGGGTGTTTGGATGTGGTGTTTTGTTTTTCAATTTCTCTAAATTGGAAAACCTAATTCCCTTCTCTCTAAAATTCTGATTTCAAAATATGTAAAATCCACACTAGGTCTAAAGACCCCTTAGGCTTATATAGAGAAAAAATTCCATAAGCCAATAGGATTTCCTCCATCACCACACATGTGTTGCAAGCCCTAGGGAACCCTTCCGTAGGCTTGCCACACCTTTCCTTTGCCACTAAGCTTTGGCCCAGTTTGCTCATATTTTATTTATTTAATTAATCCAGTATTTTTTTTTGGATTGGGCTTCCTTATTTTATTTTAGTTCAAATAACCAATAATAAATAGAAGGCCCAAACCAATTAATCAAATATAAAATAGAATATTTAATATAAACAATTTATATTAAATTCAACCTTCACCAATTTTATACTTCGATATCATTTTATTGTGTGTGACCTTGTAGGTTCTAACTAAAGCTGACAGTGGATAATTTGATTAATTAAATTAATCTAGTTTTACATAATTAGAAACCATTCTAATTCAACCTTATAGGAATATCCACAAACCAAATAGTAACATCTAACAATGGCTTTGGACTAGCCAGATTAGTCATAATATGTTTGAATTCATACAACACATATTTTGAACCTTAGTTATGGTTACAATGCAATTCGGTTCTTATGCCTACTATATTCCAATCATATATTTTAGAGCATAGAAAATTTGTCAAACTCTATATATAAATAATATCACCCAGATGTATCTCCTATATGATTTTGGCCAAAGACTTTTGAAGATAGATCGTTAAGAGGCTCCAGGAATATCTACCTTTATGATTACCTAGAAGGTGACAGATTCCTTGTTGAGCATTCATGTATCTCCATATCGATGCACATGATCCCGATCCTCACACTATAGGGCACCTCTAACATTTGAGAGCTTCTAGGTAAGGCCAAAGAACTAGTTAATTACATACATAACTTAGAAGTGTAGTACAATTAACAAGTAGGTAATCTTCCATTCGTACACTTTTATGGTTGGTCAATTTTCAGTGAACTCAATCTCATAGATTAGCACCTTTATGTCAATCTCATGTCACTACATACTTAGTCTGAGACTTACTATTGAATATGACATAAACCAACCTTTACAGATCTTCGATAGTCCATTTGATCATCCTATGGCTAAGAACATAATTTAGGACTTAAGATCCGTAAGATACATATCTCAGGCTTGGAAACTTCTTTACAATTATGTCCCTACTATTTAAGGTATTCCTTGAACTCATCCTAATCAATAACGAACCTTCCTAATCCGCTATTAGGTCACGTGCTCGATTGAGAGATATTCTTACTTGTCCTTGTCGTCGATGACTCAACATTGGGTTGCCATGAATAACCAATTACTTGTTGCCATGTCAATTTCTTTTCAGGCATACTCCAACAAGATGTTGATCCAACTCTCTAGATAAGTATGATTGGGAGTCTTCTATATATGAGAGCTAGTAAGCCAAATATCTTGTTTGCTATGGGAGTATGTGCAAAGTTTCAGAGTTGTCCAAAGGAATTTCACTTAATGGCGGTGAAAAGAATCATCAAATATCTCTGTGGTACCTCAAACTTTAGACTTCAGTATACTCAAGGCACTAGCACAAAATTAGTTGGGTACAGTGATGCAGACTTGATGACAGAAAAAGCACTTCAGTCTTCAGGTGGAGCTTTTTCTGTTGGAAACAATCTGGTTGCCTAGCACAACAAGAAACAAAATTGGGTATCTCTCTCTACTGCAGAGGCAGGATATATTGCTTTTGGAAGTTGCTGCACTCAATTGATGTGAATGAAACAAATGTTAAGGGACTATGGGATTCTGTAATCTACTTTTGTGATCTACTGTGACAACATGAGTGCCATAAACATATCTAAGAACTCAGTCCAACATTCAAGAACTAAACATATTGATATCAGGCATCATTTCAACAGAGATCTAGTTGAAGGTAAAATACTCACTCTGAATTTTGTGCCAACTGAGAAGCAATTAGCTGATATTTTTACCAAGGCTTTGGATAATAGAAGGTATACAGAAAATCCATAAGCATCTATACTTTAGATTGTGAAGAAAGAAATGATGAGTAGTATGATAACATGTAACTGAGCACTTGTCATTGAGTAATGTCATTGGTTCTCCTATTTTCACTAAGAGGTCTTCTAAAAAATCATTGTTGCCAATGGTCCATGGCAGATGCTGACTTTGGTTTTAGACCAACTTTGGTCTTGTATGAACCTGAAGGTTTTTACTCTTTATATAATCCATGTCTCATATGGCTAAACTACCCCCTTTGGGTTTAAAAGAACTCAGAAATTTTGCACTCTTCCTTATCATAATCAAATAATGATAAGTCACAGTAACTCGTGAAATTTCGAAAAGAAGGGAAGATCATTATCTAAATTAGTTATGTTTCCTATTATGCAAGAAGTGAGAATGTTTTCTATTTTAACAAATTCTCTTGAAAAAGTTGGTTTAACACTACAATCAGACTTGTTTCATGTATTCAAAAGTGGAAATGATTTCAAGAAGATCACCAGTGTCTCCTCTCACCTATACCTTCACATATCACTGGAAGTCAAAATGATCATACATGTTATCATATTGCAATACTTATTTACTCACAACAGTATGTTCTTACTTTATTGTTGTTGTTTGTTTGTTTTTTTTTTTTTTTTTAAAATGATGATAAAGGATTAGGCAAGTCAAGGTACACATAAGGCTTGGTTATTGGTCTACCACAGTAGCCTTACTCTCTAAATCCGCACAAGACGGTTAGAAATAAAAGAACAATAAGTACTACAAAGCGGGGGGGACAAAACCAAAACCCCCAAAGAAAAGAACAATACATCATCGAAAAAGAGACGAACAAAGAAAAAATTCCTCGAACCACAGTCCCAAACCAAGCCAAGTGAAAGTACGAATAAATCACCTGGATGAGGAACTCCACAATTAGCTTAGCAATCCGTCACCTGAAAGTTGCAATATGCATAAATTTGAGAAGCGAAAGCCAGGCAAGCCATCAAAGTCTGAAAACATTGCAGCACAAACCACCGACAGAGGAGAATCATGTCAAACCAAATTAGGAGAAGACATGCCTATGGTAGCAAAGCTATCCGCAACAACTTTCCCCTCTCGAAAGATGTTAGAACAGCAAAAAGTCATCTCGCGAATGATGGCCAAACAAGTAAACCATTGCATGCAAAGAAGCCAAGGAGGATCAAAATCATTCAAATGGAGAATGGAAATAGCACTAGAAGAGTCACTTTCTAACCAAAGACACACCAACCCCTCTGATAAGCAACAAGTATGTTCTTACTTAGTTGATCTGCATTTCACTTAGTTCATTCTAGTTGTTGAATTTAAATCCTGCATTCTAAAGTTGGGAAGCTTAGATACTTGATGTAATTAGTCTTTTGATACACTCTATTATCTAGTCGCTTGTTGGTTGACACAAAGTTTATGATTTTCATCATCTCTGATCACACTAATGGTGCCTGCTTGATCAAGGCTCTTTGAGTCAGTTTTTGTGTTTGGGTACAAGAGGAAATACATATAAAAATAATTTAAATTCTGGACTCCTCCTTATCTGTGTTGACTAGTCTGTCCATACTAGTCAGACACGTGTCAAGCTGATGGATTCTTTAGTCTCTATGGTCTTGCACAAGTATGGAATATCTTTTCATTTATAAAATACTTTTAGGAATTATCGGAACCGTTCATCTAGGAGTATATATAAGTATAATGTTGAAATCCTAGTCTCTTACATTATTCATCTCTTTCACTACGCCTCCAAAGTTTAGTGTTCTCTCTGTGAAACCCTAGAACTCGTCCTCTCAATCACCATGGTCTCCCAAACTAGGTCCGTGATAGGAGAAAGCTCTTCTCAAAATGCATAGAAGAAGAGAGTCGAGCACAAAGCTCACCGATTTGGGAACTACAAAGAAGATTTGGTTCACAATGTTCTTTGCTTTCCTTCCAAACCGTGTTTTGCTTTTTATGGGATTGTGAATGGACGACAAATAGTGTCTGAGCATTTTGTGATGTTCATGGATCTTCCGGGGCTCAAGGAAGGAACCAAAGCAGATGATTTTATTCATGAATATCAGCTGCAGGGGGTCAAAATTCTGGCCATATTTAATTTGCAGCAATGAAGCCCTAGGAGTGATCATATGACCACGCTTGGGTGCTGCGTAGAGAAATCTTAGCATTTTAGATAGGCAAACCATACCTTACAACGAAGCTTGGATTCTGGTCATCTGAAAGGCGTAACATTGATAAATGGAAATTATATATTACAAAAAAAAAAAATATCAAGACATGTTTATATTAAATAAAATGAAAAATAGGATGAAATACAGTCAGAAAATATGTTTTATTTGCAGCAGTGAGTCCCCATGAGTGATTACTTGTGACGAAGCTTAGTGGCTGAATACAAGAATTGGACTTCGAACGCTGTGAGTACCGTCCGTCCACACTAGTGATGCAGATATGTATGATTGATATGGTATACCTCTTCCGGAAACTGTCACATCGAATGTCTTCTCCTCATTCAAGGACTTGAAGGAAAGAACTTGAGGCACCACCTTGATGTCAACTCCAGATTTTGAGATGATCTTTGCCTTGTACGTGGAGTTTGCAACGCCAACATTTTTAACTGTTCTATGAAACCTAATTGAAAACGAAGTTCCTGGTGAAACATTACCAGCCAGCGAAGGGTAGTTGAGATCCTTGGTCGAGTTTTTGCCAGTCCTTGCAGGGCAAGGGTGTTTGTCTCCTGAAATAAGTCGAACTTTGGACTCATCCATGGTCGAGCAGAGCAACTTAATGTAATCATCCTTAGAACTTTCGTACACAAGCCCTGGATTTAAAGCTTTTAGAGGATTGATATGCCCAGAACCATACGAAAATTCGCCGGGTGAGGTGGAATTGTTGGTGCCATTCGCAGGCCCAGCCGTAGTCATGATAGATGATTTGATGGCTGCTGGAGACCAGTTGGGGTGGAATGTCTTGATATACGCAGCGACACCAGCAGCGTGCGGGCAAGACATGGAGGTTCCAGATAGTATACTGTATTTTACATGCCGCTGGTCTTCAGAGCTATCTGTCAGAGAAGCAACAGGTGAAAATGCAGCTAAAATATCAACCCCGGGGGCAGTTATGTCCGGCTTGATAATTTCAGGTAAAATATTATTAGGCCCCCGCGAAGAGAAGGAAGCGACAGTAGGTGCAGCAAGATCTTTTATGACTTCACTTTTTAGTATGTTCGCTCGAGGTTTGGCTGTAGAGTTGAGGTATGACTGGACAACGCCATAATCCTTGCCGCTAAAACTTGCTGCAGGTAGTGGGACAATGAAAGAAACATCGGGTCTGGTACTGCTAGTAAGTGCACCTATTGCACCAACTCGATGAGCCTCAATACTACCACTGGCATCAGGACATACCACAATTTTTCCCTTAACTAAATGAGGGTCTAGGCAACCTAGATCACAACCGCATGTACCCGCATCTTTAGCTTCTATCAACGGATAACTTGTTCCATTTAATTTGAAAGCGTTCACTGAACTACCGATAAGCGTCCTTCCATTTCCAAGAATAACCTTGTCAATGATCCGACGATCTGTGCTACTTGCTGCAACTGTAAGAATCCATGGTGCTACACTTGATACAGAACCCTCACTAGGGCCGCTATTGCCTGCAGAATTCGAGGTTAGTATCCCTTTCTCCATTGCATGAAAAGCACCGATTGCTATAGGATCCTGTTCGAAAGGGGCTGCAGTTTCGCCTCCAATTGAAATTGTAATGATGTCAACTCCATCTGCAATAGCATCATCAAAAGCGGCCAAGATCCCATCTGTAGAGCACTCTTCAGAACCGCAAACTTTATATGCAGCGATTCTCGCAGAGGGAACGCCTCCTCTTGCAGTTCCATGAGCCAGTCCATAAAAGCTCACACCCTTTACAGGATTTCCTGCTGCGGTTGAGGCAGTATGAGTTCCATGACCAATCTCATCTCTAGCTGAGGAATCAATGTAAAACCGAGCTCCAATGATCTTGTTGTTGCAAGTGAAATTTTTGCCTCCTTTGCAAACTCCTTTCCACTTCTTGGGAGCTGGACCAAAGCCTTCATCGCTAAAACTTTTCGATTCAGGCCAGATCCCAGTGTCGATGACACCAACAATAACATTGCTCTTGATAGTAGGGTTTTGTTTGAGCTTCTCATTGAAACCCAAGAACTCCCAAGATCTTGTGGTTTGGAGTTTGTAAGTTGTGCTCGGAAAGACAGAGACAACTTCCTTCATCTTAGCAAGCCTTTCTCTTTCTCGGTCAGTGAGCTTTGCAGCGAATCCGTTGAAGCTTCTTTTGTAGCTTCTTACCAAGAGATTCGAAGCAGAGCTGCTCTCTGTAACCCTATCGAGAATACCAATTTGATGAGACAATGGCGAGAACCCGTCATCCTTAGGAAGTGATCCTAAGTATACAATATATGTCTTTCTATCTCCCTGATCAACGGCTTCACAAGGTAACCTCACAACGAATATGAAAATAATGGACAAAGCATAAGAAACCCAGAGAGATCCGTGCTTTGCCATTGTTTTGTTTCGATGCTAACCACTGACGAGACTTTTATAGTTGGACGAAGGACAACAAAAATCTTATCTGCATTCACATCCAGATTTTGTTTCCCCTAACGGTGAATACATATTTTTGAAACGATTTTGTCCCTTGACCACAATTTCCATGGCATGAAAATTAATTCATTTCCATGCAGGATGAACAAATTCCAAATGTTTAATGCAATTCAGCTTCTATACAATTTTGATTTGGCAACTAACTTTGACTAAGAAGAAAGTCAGATTCAACCAATTGTTCGAAATCTTTAGTTTTATTCTTGTTTTCCAAAAGCCATAACTCAATGAATAAACTTTCCATTTCAATTCCATTTTAATTAGAATCACACATGATCACATCGTAGGCTGCCAACATGAACAAACTTATCAGCTGTATGAATTCACGCGGCATCCAAATCCTCTCCTATTGATTGTCAAGATCCTTTGTATTTGTTATGCTATTATTTTCTTATATTCGAAACTGCATCATTCTTGCAAACATTTCCATATTGACTAGAGCGGATGAATTCTCCCTATATATGCATCCAAGTTCGAATTTCTCTTCCCGTAATTTAGATTAGTTAAAATATAATTTCATCATTTAAACAAACAAAAAATACATCATTCCCCGCTTTGCTGCCTGAAACGTCTCGAAGATTTCAAAGTCTTGAGCCTCATCCACAAAGGTGTTTGTGGCAATCACTCCGAAGGACAATCCTTAGCTCAGAAGGCTCTTAACACAGGCTACTACTGGCCAACTATGCACCAAGATTAATTCTAAGGATTTTGTTCAGAAATGCAACAACTGCCAACAGTACGGTCCCAACACTACCTATTAGCGAACTCCATCCGCAGACAAGTCCTTGACCATTCATGCAATGGATGATTGACTTAGTGGGACCGATGGCTCCCGCCACTGGGGGCTGAAGCATGATGGTAGTAGTGATTGACTACTTCACCAAATGGGTCGAAGCAAGACCCATGACAATGACTACCCAGACGAACATCGAGAGATTCATTTGGAAGAACATCATCTGTCGATTCAGAATCACTCATTCCAACATCACTGACAACGGCCCACAATTCGTAGGCAAGGATTTGGCAAGGTTCTTCCAAAAATATGGCATTAAGCTGCACATGTCCACGCCAAGATACCCCCAGGGTAATAGGCAAGGTGAGGCTTCCAACAAGATAATCTTGAATTGCCTCAAGAAGTCTCTCAATTTGGATTGCCTCAAGAAGTCTCTCAATTTGGATTGCCTCAAGAAGTCTCTAGAGAATAAAAGAAATTAAATTACAACTTTTTGTTTTCATTGGTATGTAGTGAATTGGTTTAGTTGAGATAATATATCACCAGGGAATAAAGAGATTACTGTTTCAGTTTCTATTGAAAAAGTTTTTCTTAAAAGTAGAACCTTGTGCATATCTTTGAAGATAAATTGGTACTCAAAGATTTTACTGGAAATGCAGATTTATTAGTTTTGCTTCACTCAAATGAAAATTGTTGAATCAAATATTGAGAGATAAGGTCTGTAACATGTGCTTTGCATTATTAACATACTTCTAGTTAACATCAGTCCTAAACTATAAATGTCAAAAGAGAATTTGTATTTCAAGTAGTTAAGAGCAAGCATCACATACCAAAGGCCCTATTCGGATCCTAACATCTACTTAGTATTTAGAAAGAAAAAAAGTGCAATCTTGCTCACCCCCAAAGTGGGGGTGATGCTCACCATTGATTGGTCGTTAGATTAATTTGATTTAATTGATTTAAGACACGAATCTCGTAATTTACTAAGACCCAATGGCATCAATGAGAGCGTGAGCATTATCCTCACTTTAGGGGGCTAAGCAAAGTGATGCCTCACCCTTCTATTGATTGCCGTTAGATTAGTTTGGTTTAATTGATTTAAGACACGAATCTCAAAATTTAAACTAACGGGGGCAACCAACAGGGGTTCAAAGAAATGATCCTTCGAGGACGTGAAAGCATAGCCATTGGCTAGAGCAGATGTGTTCTCTATGCGCAGAGAGTACAAATCTCTCTACCGTAGTTTAAATTAGCTCACCCCAAATTTTTGGGCCCTAGAAAAATTGTCTGGCCGGGCCAAGAAAATTCAAGCCTAGAAGCAAGCCGTCACTGCCCAATTTTTTTGGCCCTTTAATCATTTTCATTTAGATATAAAAATAGCAATGTTGTTAAGAATTGAACCTAGACCTTTTACTTTATTAGTGTCAACCATTTAAACTTAAGTTATTTATTTAGTGAATATAGTCAATTAGCCTACATACATATAGAATAAAGTTTAAAAGTATGTAAATTGGCATCTAGTCATATTGGGGCCAGTTCAAACCCTGGTCATGCTTAAACCTGCAAAGTGCATAAGCCTTACCCATGTTAAATTGGGGCTGGGTAAAGCCCGACTCCTACTTACTCCCACCCACACTCACAAATTATGTCAGTTCTGTGCCCACCTATCTTTTTTACAGCCTAATTCCACACTTCCATGCATCCAATTATTATTAGGTGCCTTTATTGCCATCCCAACCACCCTCTTGTGCGGATTGAGTTATGCGGTCCATATGTGACGAATGACAACCATTAGATTTAATTGACGGTTGATAGTAAATGACCCCAAACGAGCTCACACAGAGAATCGGGTCATTAATCACCCTGTGAATTCAAAGACGTGGGTCAAGGACAACAATTACAGCCTTTGAATTAAATGAGGTTTGGGAAAACCTGCCGCTTATATCGTCCTCTCCGCTCAAAACTGCACTAAAATTCAAAATTTAACGCTACTTCATCCACAAAAGCTTCTTCTGCCTCACTTTAGAAATCAAGGTTACAAGTGTTGTTGACGGCGTCACAGTTTTCCAAAAGAACCAGGCAATGAATTTGTTCTAACCAGTAAGTGAAGTTAGTATTTGTTTTCAATTTGTGAAATTTGTGGAAATTTGTAGAAGTTTGTGGAGTTTTGTGAAGATTTAGTGGTAGATGCATGTTTATGAAAACTTGTTTGCGTGTAACATCCCATAAAAGTTTGTTATAAAATAATTCTTGGGGGATATTTTGACACGTGCGTGATTATTTTTGTACACGACCGTGAAATTCCATCACTTTGGTGGGTGCACACCCCCAAAACCCAAAATATCTCATTCTCTCTTCCCTGTCACTTTTTTTTTTTCATTATTTCATTCCTTCTCTCTTTCTTTCTCTCTCTCTCTCTCTCTCTCTCTCTCTCTCTTGTACTACTCAAACCAAAGGTACACGTCATTCTACTTCTCTAGCCTTCATTTTCGTATAAAGAACGGAATTGGCTGCCAATGAAGAAGTTATAGATTTGAAAATTCCTCCGTAAACCTGCCAAAATTCCTATGAACTGCCGGACTACATAACTGTGAGCTAATTATGAAGACCAATGGGACGCCACTGACGCTGCCAGTGGGATTGCCAACGACGGCCCATCCACAAGACGCCGATGACGTTAATGACCGAGAATATTCCTAACGCGCAAGAATATTCCGCGATTTAACGAAGATGTCGGAATATTCGTTAGATTTAACAAAGATGCCGGAATATTTCGGTTAGATCTAATCTACAAGCCAACTCACGCCTCGCCGGGGCTGACGGCGCGTGACCAAACACAGGAACTACGCGCAGCCGCGAGTGGGCCGCGGAGCGGGGCATGCTTTTCACTCCAATATGAAGCAACTTCGTGATCTACACCGCACTACCTAAGGGCAAGATTTGTGATATATTTTTCTGGAAGAGCCGGCCTCCGTGTTGACAAACAAGGGATAAGTGTTTGCTAATTAGGTTTAATTAGTAACCTTAGCGAGTTTAATCATTACTATGTTGATATCTCATGTGTGAGACTTAGATCTCGAGGACTACCGGGCTACCCAGACAGGGGCTACTGGTCTCTATTACTTGCGGTGAGTGAGTGTCTTGTTTTCTGAAAATATATTATTATGTATGGTTTTCACGTTTCTTGTACCTGTTAGCATGACTCATATCATATGCGATTGTTTGAAGGTAGAACATTTCTGGTATTATATTTGCCATACATGTTTCTATACTATTGCTCATCGTGATGTATAACACGCCGGTACGTACTCGGGCCTGTAGGCCGGGACTCAGCTTCTGACCTTTATGAGTTTAATCATTACTATGTTGATATCTCATAGGTAGACTTATCCGTAGACTACCGGCTACCTAGGATAGGAGTGTAAGTTACAAACTTGGCTTACTTACAGTGAGTGAGTCGGGTCTTTGTTTTGATAAATATACTATTATGTATGGTTTTCATTGCTTTTTAAATTGGGGTAGGGCATGACTCATGAATATACCATTGTTGAGGTAAACATTTGTATTATATTTAAGTATACATATTTCTATACCGTGCTCGCCCGCAGATGCATAACATCTCGAAGTATCGCATTTCGCCTCCCAAGGGCCAGACTAGCCATGACGTTTGGAGTTGTCACTATCAAGAGATCACACAACTTTGGATCCATTGTAGGTACTAGCTTGTTCTAGGTCAAATTAGGCAACTCGAACTTGTGTGACGCACTCCCAGTACGACATGCTAGACCACAAGCCATTGTAAGAGTTAGCTTATTACTCATATACCTAGCCCGTTCTGTAGCTTATCTACTTGGGCTTGTGTGTTTACATGGATGAGCAATTAACTGGGATTAGGAGTACCCGTGTTTTATGTTACCCGCCTGATTATCGAGGAGTACCCATATTACTATTATAGTATTTAGGATCATACCAGTGGAGTATTACATATTTTCAAAAATTATACATGTTTTCCAAAGGAGGGGATATATGCTCTGAAAACAAAGGTTTTGCTCAAACTTGCTTTTTGACCCACCACCTTTATGTTTTGCGCCCTCCAGACTTAGTGGCGAATTGATTTCCAAAGAGACGTGGGCTTGGCTTTTACTGGGGTTGGTGCCTCGACAAGAAACCTCCGAATTATGTAGGGATTTGGTCCTACTTTTAGTTAATTTCTATTTATCCATCCTCACACGAGGATGTGAATGTTTATATTCCTTGCACTTTTTACTATGCTTGATCACATGCACCGTAATAATGGGTTTTACCACCGCACTCTGCCTCGCTTCCAACTCTAAATCTATCTTACCTTTCACATACATGCATAATTGGCTTTCATCACTTCAACACGGTGTCACCACTTCCCAACACTGCTGTCGATCTGGATGTGTCAGCGTTGAGACACTGTGTTGAGGGTTTATATTGTCGAATTGAGCTTTTGTGATGATGCAAGTTTATGAGTACATGTTGATAATCGTGTTTATAGGGTTCATATTTTCGAATTGGTTTTGTTGACGTTAGAGTGGAGTTGTGTTGCCGAATAGATGTTCAAATTTGTGAGTTAAGTAAAACTTGTGTAAATTTATGAAACTTTATCTATATTTATGGAGCCTTGTTTGAATTTATGAATAACTAAATTTGTGTAAATTGAGCTTAGCAAGATGTCTATTTGACTTAGGTTCATGAAGACTTGTTAAAATTTATGAGTTCTTATATTGTTGAGTACACATGGGAAGCTCAAATGCGGAACTAGCCACTCAAGAGAAGGATTGTGACAGTGGGCCGGGTGAACAATCTTTCACAGGCTAATAAGGTTTTATGGCTTTGCCAGAAGAGTTTACTAAAGAGCATGGAGGCTTTTAAGGCTTCTGAGCTAGTATTTAGAATGTGATGTTGACATTTAGCGTCAATTAGTGCACAAACCGGTCACTCCATAGAGTGGGAAACTGGGGATAAAGACTCGAAGGTCGCCTAAGTTACAAAATAGGATGAAAACAAGGTTCACCAAGAAGGACTTTTGCCTTATCACGGAGTCATGAGGTGTGCGATGAACCGTATGATATAGAGATTGAGCCTAGCGAGATAAGGCCTTAGGATTATTTTCCTGGGAAGCTAGAGGAAGGACAATACTAAGGGAAAGAAGGCAAGAAAATATAAGGTGAGTAGGTAAAGCAAAGATGGCCTCAAGAAATCCAGAAGAAGATTTCGCCACATGTGGCGAATCGGAACAAGCATTCAGTTAATGTAAAGATGATGATGATGCAATGAAACTTGGTCTAGTGTATTTTTTTACAAAAGTATTGTTAGGGCTTAAGAGCAACGTTGTTGTGAATCGATTACCTCCACCTGCTAAGGACTTGAAAGTTTTAACAAATATCCTGGGCAATATCGTTCGAAGAGCTCCAAGACAGCCTCTCTCATTTGCCGATTGGGAAACAACAGGGGATCTCCGATCTGGATAGGGTGGATTTGTACATTTTTTTTTCTGTAAGGGTTAGTAGTTAATATTGGTTGTTTAAGTTTTACATTTGTAAATTATTACGAATTAAGTATACATGCAAAGTGTGGGCGTACGTAGTTGATTCCACAATTGTTATAATCCCTACATTATCAGACATAACTTAGAGCAAAGAGGTATGAATGTGTGTATGAATCTATAAGAATTTGTATTTGTATAACTTATGAACGAGTGGCACAACTATATATGAGTGTGTATGAAACTCGTGGAGTGTTTATGTATGATTAAGTGTCGTTAAGTTATATGGTAATGAATAGTATTTTAACCGACAGTAAGCAAGGGCTTAACCAAATTGTGGCATCTAAGGCAGAGAAGGTGAACCATATTGGACTTGGGGAACGATGACGAAAGATTTATAATGACGATTTAACCCCAAAGGCCAATGATGTTGCTGAGTTAAAGTGGAGATATGGAAGATGAAGTTTGAATTGGCCAAAATGAGGCATATGAAGAACATCTCGAGCATAAATTGTGGGAGAAAGATAGAGGAGTTGGTCAATGTGTGCACAATGTGAATCAAAGAAAAGATTGGAAGAAAGCAATGGTTGAGGAAGAAAGGGATGAATCAAAAGAGCAAGAAAGGAAGAAGAAAATGAGGCATCATGAGGGAAGAAGACACATGGATGAGGAAAAAGTGAGGTAGTTGACTCATAGAAATCTTGTATAAAGGTGATGCAATCTTCAGTAATGAAATTCATTCAGCCACCTTATTTCTATCATTTAATTCAATTTACATGGTGGCTGGCTTAACTCCCTACCCAATTCGCATGGCAAAGAGAAGTAAGATCAAGATTTGAAACGCTTTCGAGTTCAACGTGTTTGTTGTAGAGGAGAGATCCTGATTCATGGGCATATGAATTAGGTGTTTTTCACTTGATTTAGACATAAGAAGTCTTTTTCTTTTCGGTTATAAAAAGTTTATAGTGGAGGCTACTCCATCCTGTGGCTGCATACCACAAGCCTCTTTGAAGATTCTGCTGCAGGGGCTCTTAGCCCTTTTTTGGGTTTTTGATTGTCATGATGCAATGTATACTTCAATTTGGTGCCAGATCTCCGTATCCCATGCAATATCGTATACGTATACTTGATGGATAGTTGTCAGATACGCTTGAATACGTATCTCAGCTTAAGAGCGAGATACCTGGGCCAACGTCGATGGATACACGTATTCCACACTTGGGATACGGATACATCTAAACTTCCGAATCTAAAAATAAACAAAAATTAAGAGGAAAAGCCCGAAATTATCTGGATTTTTAGAGACGTCCCCACTTTCTTATGTCACGTAGAAAGGACACACGATTCCCTCAATCTCATATCTTCGACTTTAGAGTTTTCAGTCTTCTCAGAAACTCATTTCTCCTCTGCTGCGCGGTGCTGCTGCTTGCCGTTTGCTTCTTCTCGTGGATGAGTTCTGGTCCTTCACTCATTTTTCGTTTGCTGGTTCTAGATCTGTTTCATGTTTCTCACCCCATTTACTTTTGTACTATAAGTCCATAACCCAACCTTCGATCTAAAGTCTGAAAGCTAACAAATATATGCTTTACTTTTCTTTCATCCACATATATAATATTAAATATTTGTATTGTTTATGGTTTTTTCTTTTTACTTATTTATAAATAGCAGGATTGTCAGCAAATACCCGAACCTAGTCCTGGTCCAGCGAAGAGAACGATCTCACTAACTCAACCAACTCGTTGACAAACATAAGAAGCCTTTCATTTGCTTTAGCAAAGTAAAAACTAGGGTCCATTTGGATCAAAGGATTAATTGAATTCGGGAATTTGGATATTAATTTTTACAATAACTAGCCAGTTAACTGCACTTCAGAAACAGAATTTCATGTTAATAAATCCACATACAAATTTACATGTTATTTCAAATTTAATTCCTCTTCTCATTTTCTTAATTATACCTCATTGTTTGGCTTTATTTTATGAACTTGACTAGTATGAAGAATGTCTCGCGTACAATCAGAAAAGTTTGCTTGCTATGCCATGCAACTATCGTCCTGAATATTCTTACCAAAAAACAATGGTGAAGGCTAAGATTGCGCTACACTCCATGTACAATAATTGGACTTGTAACCTGGTGATTTCCATCGACCAGGTCAGCGACGCAGTCACAATTCTCCCATGGACAAGCCTGTTCCAGCAACAGTCACAACGAAACTTTTCACTCGTTCAAGGATTTGAAGTAAGAACTTAGGCACCACTTTGATGTCAACATTTCCAGAATTTCTGAGATACTGGAATTGTATGTGGAGTTTGCACGGCTAACATTCGAACTCTTCTCGGAAATTCGGACTCCTAAATGATTCCCTGATGTTACATTAGCAAGCATTGAAGGGTAATTGTGTTCCTTTGGTGTTCCTTCGGAGCCAGTAGGGCACGTGCTGTTATTCCCGAAATGAGTCTAACTCGGGCCTCATCATTATAAAACATGCAAAGCAACTTAATGTAATCTTCTTAGAAGCACGTACACAAGTCCCGGCTGCTTAGCTCCTACAGGATTAAGATGTCCAGCCCATAACCAAATTCGTCCGGGGAAGTGCTTGTATCATTCATGTGGCCACGCTGTAGTCATAAGAGCTGACTTGATGGCTGCTGGAGACCAATCCGGTGGAGTCTTTAACGCATGCAGCGGGCACCAGCATGGGGGCAAGCCATGGAGGTTCCAGATAGTACATTGTACTACACGCTTCAAGTCATAAGGCTTGCTGAGACAGAAGCATTTGGTGAATATGCAGCCAAAATAGCTACCCCTAGGCAAATATCCGGCTTCAAATTCTCTGGGTAAAATTGGATTAGGACCGCGCTAAGAGAAGGAAGCAACAGTAGGTGCAATAGGGATCTCACTTACTTCACTTTTTAATATATTCACTGAGGATTTGTGGTGGAATTTTGTAGGACTTGGCCAGATTATAATCACTGTTTACACCGCTCATAGGTCGCTGACAACAAAAGGGACACTATCTCTTTGTGGATTCTTAAAACTGCACCTCTTGACCAGCTCGATCAGCCTCAATGAGTCCTCCGAAGAACACATCACATATTTCTGACTCTATCAGGGTCTAGCAGCCATCTGCACAACCGTGCTAGGGATTCCGAGCATGACTTGAAGCCTCTCTTCCATATCAAAAGGTAAACTTGTTCCATTTGATTCGAAAGCAGACCACAGCTATCCCATTCAGTGTACGTCCATTTGCCCAAGAACAACCTTTTGGCAATGAATTTACGATCGATGCTACATGCCGCAACCCAAGAACTAATGGTGGTGTATTTGATACAGTACCTCTCCAGGACCACTGTTGCCTGCATTGTACGCTGTCATTATCCTTTCATTGCATGAAAAGCGCCAATGGCCATAGATCATATTCCATAGGAGACGTAACAGTTCCAATTGAAACTGTAAAAAGAGGTTGACTCATCAGCACAACATCATCGAGCAGCCAAGAGATTCTCGGAGCTGTATCCTTGATTAGTGCAGACAGTATACGCCGATTCTCGTACCAGGAGCTCCTCCTCTTGCAGTACCATTGCCTCAGTCCATAAAAGCTTACATTCTTCACGGAGCCTCCCTGCTGCCGCTGAGGCAGTGTGGTTTGCATGACCTATTCATCCCTTGCAGACTAAATGGTCCCACACTACTGGTGGTATTTAGTGACGTTGTCTCGGAACCCATAAAGTCCTGGTGACCTGTTGTTTGAAGTTGGTGTTCTGCTTGGAAAGACAGAGACTACTTCCTTCATGTTTCTGCGAAGCTTCTTTCACGCTCAGTGAGCTTGGCAGCAAATCCATTGAAACCCTTCCGGTAGCTTCTGACCAAGACATTTGCAGCAGAACTCTGGACAATTCTTTCTAGCATACCGAGGTGGTGAGGCAACGATGAGTACACCATCAGTTTGAAGTGACCCCATGTACACAATGTGAACCTTTCATCTTCTTGATCAATGGCATTGCACAAGAAGCTGATAGTGAGTATAAGAATGGGGAAAGCATAAGAACACAAGAGAGCTCCATGCTTAGCCATTTTGTTTGATGATAACAATCATAACTAGCGAGGACTAATTTATACTGAAATCTCTTCACCACTACGCACCTTGGTGTAATTTTTTTTTCCTTTATTTTTTACTGCACTCTTACAATTACAGCTAATCTAAACATGATTTGATACCTTAACCACAATTTCCAAGTTCAATATTAGATCCTATGCACATTTCATGTGCATTAACAGATTTGGATTAGCCTCTGGCCCTAATACTTAAAGATGCTGCAAAATCCACGATTTGCCACTCGGGCTTGTTTTACTGCATACCATATGTCAAATATCGGCACTCAACCAATGTTTTACACGCCAAAACCCGGATTTCTTGTACTGATCAATATCCGAACATTTGAAGAAATTGTATCAGATTTTACATATGTTAGGTTTTGCTGCAAAATTGAGCATCTGTAGATAGGCACCTACTAGCTAGCTTAGCTATCACCAAAAGGTTAGTAACAAACAACTGGTGAACAATTCGTTTTTCTTTTCTTGTTGTTGAAGAAATCTTCACAATGAATTGTTTTGTATTTCTTAGATTTCAATTTACACAAGTATGCTTTACATATAGAAAAGAAAGAAACAACCCAAGCTACGTAATGACTTTTAGTGACCGGTAAACCTACGCGCTACGAATGACTTTCTAGTGACCGGCAAACTCTACGCTTTAATCTAACTTTAAATTGCTGGAGATTACACTAATACCAATACATCACATAATCGCCTCATCTCCTTAATCATGGGAAGATGACTGGCACAGCACAATGTGTACCTACAAATAAAAGTCACAGCCAGAGAGCACGCAGCAGAGTTCAAGCGGGTCGAGGAGCTGCAACCGATGAGAGTTATACAAACAACCCGGGAAGAGAAAACAACAACCCGATAGCTATCATTCAAACCATCCCGATGTGCATGCCGATCATCCCGATGTACCATGCAGTCGTTTATTTATGTACTGACACTCCCCTCAAGCTAGATCTAGTAAGTTAAGAGATCCAAGTTGCTTTTAAAAGACGCCAGAGATGAACCGAGGACAAGAGCAGAAAAGATTCACAAGCCGATCATGACTTCTTTGTAAAACAAGGCCGATAACTTGAGATTGAACTTGATTCCGAATGAAATGGCAATCCACCCCAATATGCTTGGTTCTCTCGTGTGAACACGTGATTAGCAGCCAATGTGAATAGTCAGCCTCGATTGTCACAATACAAGAAACATGGGTGCAGTAACTAGAAAGTTCTAAATGGTGAGCAAACCTTAAGCCATATATTAATTCGCACGTCGTGACGCCATTGCCCGATATTCGCCTCGCACTTGAGCGAGCAACAACTTGTTGTTTCTGTTTTCCTGTGTGACGAGATTTCCACCAACAAATGTACAGTAGCCGCTTGTAGATTTTCATCGACTTCATTCCCCGCCTCCACTAATTCTTCATGAGAATTCCCTCGACCGATGGAACCTTGAGATAACGCAAGATTCTTTTGACACAATGCATATGATGCACGTAGGTGCAATGCATGAACCGACCGACCATGCTAACAAGATAGGTAATATCTCGGTCAAGTGATTGTGATAAATGAGTCGTCCCACCGCCTTGATAGTGCTTTTTTACATCCGTATGGCTCTCCATCAACGTTGAGCTCGCCAGGGCCACCGTGTGGTATACGGTAATCAAGCATTTTTTCTTCCTCTGAGTGCATCCATCACATACTTTCGTTGATGGATAAACAAATATTTGGAGGAAGTTGCCATCTCTATTCCTGTAAAGTACTTCAACCTCTCAAATCTGATGGCAAAGGCTTGTCAGGTTCTGCCAGTTCTGCAATTTCGTAGCACCTGATGATCAAATCATCAACATATAAGAACCACAAAGCCTCTCTTTCCCATTCTAGGTGACAAACACATGAAGAATCGCATTACCGTGTGTGAAACCGAGACGTGGTCAACACAGAATAAGCTTGGCATACCAAGCTCGAGGTGATCGCTTTCAACCCACATACTCAGGCAAATTTACACACCAGGTTATCCTTGTAGACCATAGCCCTGGAGGGAAGTTGCATGACTTTCCTTAGTTCTCCATGAAGGAATGCATTTTTTACATCCATTTGGTAGAGACCATCCAATTATTTATCGCCACAGAGAAGAACTTCACGGTGTTCATCTTGCAATAGAGCAAATGTTTCTTTGCTAGTCGAATCTCCATGTCCGAGTGAAGCCGCGAGCCACAAAGGACGCAGCCTTATACCTTTCTATGAGCCACGCCTTGAACTTGATTTTTGTATATCCATCGGCTTCCAACAAGCCTTCAGAAGGAACAAGACTCCACGTGCGCTTATCTTCCAGCTTCCTGAGCTCTTCTCCCACAAGCTTGTTTCACTGGGAGAAATGCAAAGAGCCTTTCCCGGTAGGTCGTTGTTCACAATGCCTCGTCTAGCGCACTTACAAAGGCAACAATGGGAAGAGATTGCACTAAAATTACATGTGACCGGATACCGCGCATGTCACATAATCTTGTAATTTGTCGAGGCTTTTGCACGAGGAGGGTTTCTCCTGACACGGCTTCTTGATTGGAATTGATCTCTTCATTCTCCGTACTCATTGTCGATTGCTCCAAAGTTAATTCATCTGTTCTTCAACTCCGTAGACAGTTGTAAGAATTTTTGTATCACTGATCTAAGAAAGGCTTGAGGCAAATGGTAACAAATTGAGTACCTCCTCCCCGAGTTGTAGCATGCTTCAAATAAGAATTGTTTTCTTCAAATTGGACATCCTGTAAACAATGCATTATGACTCGGATCAAAGCATTTATATCCTCGAGTAGAGAACACCCAATGAATATGCATTTAGTTGCTCCCGGGCATCAAGTTTATCCTGGGATTTTGGCTTGAATGTGTACGTAATGCATACGGTACCAAATACTTTAAGAGTCAAGTCAATTTTCCGCCTTTAGCACTTCATAGGGAGAGATTTGAACCCTAACACCGAACTTGGCTGCTGACGAGGTGTTGTCGCAGTGGATGGGGCTAGATGCCCATAACCTCTGGGAATAATTATATGTATCAGTGAGGGATCGAGTTTTTCCAAGAGATCCTCGTTTTTCTTTCTCAAATTCATTCCCCTGGCTGAGGAGTACCTACGCCTTGTTTGATGGATGATGCCATGTTCACTTGCATACAAACATATTGTTTCACATGAACTCAGTGCCATTATCTCGATCGAAAATTTTTGACATTTGATTGAAATTGGGTTTTAATGTGAATGTGAAAATCCTTGAAGATATTGAAGACTTCATTTTGAATTCATGAATAAACAAAGCTAATTTTGGTAAAAGCCATCCACAAATAAGACAAAGTAATTCAAACCTTCCATTGATTCATATTAATACAGGACCTCACATCACCGTGTATGTTCAAATGGCTTACATGTTGAAGTTTGGGATTTGCCGAATGGCAATCCGGGTGATTTCGACACCATATCAAATAATGCTGAGGGCTTACAAACATTTGGAAAGATTTGACATTACAAACTCCGAGGTGAGCTAGTTCTATGCCATAACCGGCTTTCATCTAGTGGACTTTAACTTGGCGTGCAAGGCTTGATTTTTGTGTGGTTTCGCACGATAATAAAGTCCATTTATGAAGACCCCATCACCAACTGCCTTCTATGAGAATATCCCGAAATATATCATCGATGAAAATTGCACGATTACCTAAATTGTTATGATTTTCCCACTGGTACAACAATTGGAAACGTGAAAAGATGAAAGCATATAAGGCACCGGAAGGTGTTTTTGGTTGAAAATGTTAATTTCTCCAAAGTTGCCTGTGAACAGAACAGCTTTTTCCATTCGGCAATGTACACATGTGATGATTTTGAAAAAGATTTAAAACCTTAAATTTTTTATTTTGTTGACTGAGAAGGACGCTGGCACTGCATCACCATTCAACAATCTTTTTCACTGTTAATAATGCAGAAAAGCTTGTAGAATACCTAGTGCCTCTTTACTCAAGCTCCGATTTTAAAAGGAATTCCGCAAATTTTCCCAACATACTGCTGTTGATCTCCTTCACCATTAGTCAATCTGTAAGCACCTCCACGTCCTTCTCATGTAAGTAGTTCGCAAACCTTACTGATAGAGAGTGAGCCGGATTGGTCATGAACTCACCGATCCCATGGGATGCGGAGGAAGAAGGAACAAATTAAAAGAACTTGAGCCTCCGGCGACTCTTTGTTTGAGAGGACCGTTGTGATGATTTTTCCTTCTTGGTGAACTGGTTTAAGTTTCCGACGGAGTTCCCAACACTTATCTTCGCATGCCCAACAAGATTGCGCGTTTCTTGCACTTAGGTGTGGGAATCGCCTTTGTACACCTTTGCTTCAAGATGTTTGGTGGAGACACTATGCACGAGACCCGTCATCCTGGCTTGTTCAATGCTCATACCTTCCTTCGTGCTTCTTCCTCGACTATAGCACAAACATTGTTGAAGGAAGGTAATTTTCGTCATCGAATGTGGCTTCAAGTCCTCGTAGTCCTGGGCTCAAACTTCCAAAGAATCAGTAGATTCCCGTTTCCTCGCTTCTGGTAGCACTCCAGGTCGTGGTATGTGGAAGATACACATCCAAACCATTCCACGTGGTTTGAAGCCTCAGATGTTGAACAAAATGACTTACCTTCAGCTGAGGCCGGCGTGTCTTCTTTAGTCGGAACACTCGCGCATAATTGTTTTGGTTTCCGTACATTTCTTCCTGCTTGTCCATATCTTGAGAGGAATTAGAATAGCTAAAAATCTCAACTATATGCTTCTCCACGGTGTGTTAAGTAGGAGAGATGTAAACCGCTTGATCTTTGTACACCATCCACTCTGCATAAAGGTGAAGAGACGCCCTGGAACTTCCATGCCTCCATTTACGTAAACTGAAGCTTTCCCTACCCAAGGGCCAATGAGACAATGAGACCATGGTAGATAATTAAACTCGCTCAAAATGAATTGAACAATGTTGGTTGGTGTTTACCTCACCCCGAGGTATTCCGAGTAGGTAACATTTGAGTTTTCCCTCTCAAATTTACAAATCCTTTCCTACCATTTGACGAAATACCTGAGCAATGAAAAAAATTTAGAGTCAAACAAGATTGAACTCAAGCTGATACCATGAAGAAATCTTCACAATGAATTGTTTTATTTAGATTTCCACTTACACAAGTATGCTACATATAGAAAAGAAAGAACAACCCGCCAATGTAATGACTTAGTGACCTGGGTAAACCTACGTTTAATCTAATCCTTAAATTAAGGAGATTACACTAATACCAATACACGCCACTAATCGGCTTCATCTCTTAATCAAGGAAGATGATTGGTACGCTGCACAATGCACTCATTTAAAAGTCGCCACGCTAGAGCACGCAGAGTTCAAGGGATGTAAGAGCCAACTGATGAGAGTTATACAGCCAATCGATGAGAAAACAAAGAACCCGACATATCATTCAAACCATCCGACAAAGATGCCGATCATCCCCATGTACCATGCACTTCATATTTATGTATTTCAACAAACTTGTCAATAATCTATAATATTATTCAGGACCATTTGCAATAAAAACCCAACTATCATATGATTTTGGCCTTGCCAATTCCACTTTAATCTCATGTTTGTTACTAACCAAAACACTTTTAACAAAATTGCCTCCTTGTTACAGTTGTTACCTTTCATATAAGTATATTAGATTGCTCACCTCTAGGTAATTTTTTTAATCAAACTTCTTGTTTTTCTTTTAATCAATCTTCTTAACTTCTGTTTTTTCTTTTCGAAATAGTGTGGTGCAATTGTGTTGCATCTTTAATGAAAATGGTAATCAATTTAATGTTCTTCTACTGAATAAACCATATAACCAAAAGAACAATATTGACAAAAAACCGAACCTTAAGATTATTTTGGAAGAAACTTTTTAATTTATAGGAAGCGGTCCAGTGGAAAGTAGTGGGTGCTTTTTGGCTATTTCTTCATCAATAATTTTTGGTTGGCTGCTGACGAAAATGTAGGATAAGAGAATAAAAGAAATTAAATTTCAACTTTGTTTAATATTAGTATTTTTAGTGAATTGGTTTAGTTGAGATAATTTATAAACTTAGGAATAAAAGAGATTACTCCTTTCAGTTTCTATTGAAAATGTTTTTCTTCAAAAGTAGAACCTTAAGCATATCTTTTGAGATAAATTGTACTCAAAGATTTTACTGGAAATGCAGATTTATTAGTTTTCCAGTCAAATGAAAAATTGTTGAATCAAATATTGAGGTATATTAAGGTTTGTAAATTATGTGCTTGGATTTATTAATACTTCTAGTTAACATCAGTCTCAAACTAAAACGACAAAAGAGATTTATATTTTTAAAGTCATTAAGAGCGTTTACATCTTTACCAAAGGTTCTCTATTCGGATCCCATTCTAATATTGTATGGGTATTTAGGAAAGAAAACTAAAACTGTGAGTAAATATTTCTCAGATTTGTGATTATTAGAATTATTGGATCTCAGTGGAAGCAGTGATTCTAAAACGAAGTAAAATCTGTATCACACCATTTTTATTTTAAGTTAATTAGTTTCTCCTAACTTCCTAACTAACAATGGTCTTCAGCCTCGAGCTCGTAACCCGTGAGGATGGGTTTCATCCCACCGTATTTAGGATATATCCAGGGTACCTATCTTGTAATGTACGATCCAAATTATGGGGGTGTATTCAATTCGCATTTTAAAAGATTATGTCGTAGTTTATAATCCAGTGATTCGCAAACTCCATGGATTGTTTTAATTTGCTGACTTGACAGATTTTTAATGCATTTTATTTCAAGATTTGTATGGATTTTAATAATCTATGGATTGTTGATTGTTCTAAATATCAATAATAGATTAAAAAATACATCATTGAAACCAAAAGAGTTGTTATCTCCAAATTATCCGTTATGTATGCCAAAATACAACATTGAAAAATGCAAGAACCAAAAACACATTACCAAAAATGCAAAGACAATTATAAAGAAGCATACTCCTCCATTTCAATCTCATTATCATCATAACCCTCTTGATTCTCATCATCTCTTTGTTCCTCACATTTTCATTGTCATTGTCTTGATTCTCATTGTTATTCTCGTGATTTTCATTATCGCATTTCGTGGTTCATCATCCACATAGCTTCGCGCAATGCCAAGTCTCCAGCAGCCAGCTTTGCCCTTTGTCGCTGTTAAGTTTGAGAGTAGTTCAAGATTTTCCTCTTCTATGTCAAGGGATACTGATGAAGATGATGATTCATTTTCCGGTTAAGGAGGAAATTCATCTAACGACACTCTTTGCGAAGAAATGTGGTAGTCCAGCACAAGCTAGCACTAGCTCGCTTGTGTCTCAAACTAGAATGGAGGTGCGGCTTTGAAAATTGTGAACCGCGTATTTAAAAATACCAAATATCCTCTCAATCACATTCCTCAATGACGCATGGCGAAGATTGAACAACTAGCTTGCATTTCGAGGATGACGACCTTGACCACCAAAATCTTTGAGATGATATTGAACACCTTGTAATGGAGCTAAGAATTGGACGATTAGCAAATCCACAATCTACTAGAAATATTTTCTCCTAAAATACTATACATTTTAATTAGCATGTCATACACATAAATTAAGCTCATAGAAATCAACATGATAAAAATTAATTACCTTGCGGCACTTCAAGTCCATTTTCCCTTGATAAGGCATCATTTAACACTTTTGAGTCATGTGCCGAACCTTCCCACCCACTAAGAACATATATGAATTCCAAATCAAAGTTGCAAGCCAAAACATTTTTAGATTGAATTCCATGACGACATTTATAATTGCTTATTTCTTTATGCCTTTTACCATTGCCGGAATATAGGTGCCATCAATAGCACCAATGCAATCCTAAAGTAACCAAAAAAAAATTAGCTAGAAAGTACCTTATACACAATTAAAAAAAAAAAGGGTCCAAACTACGCTTAATTAATCAACTTTATAGTGACTTAAAAGAATACCTTAAAGTGTAGAAATCTTGTACTTTCTCTTATTTTAGAAGGCACGCAGATCCGTGTTTGACCATTTGTGGTGCTATAGTGTTCAATGCCTTCAAAATTTTGTTGAAATTTTGACTGGTAGCAAAATGTGAATGACCAAAACCTTTGCTTAACATTGCAATATCGATCATTGTGGCCCACTACGAGTAAGAATGTTGCTAGCATTTCTTTCACACGTATAAACCTTGTATCTTCTAAAGATGTTTGTTCTCCGATAATAAGGCCACAACTTTAGAAACACACTGAGGCATTCTATGCAACTCTCGAAAACTTTGTGGGTCTTCCCCGCAACACTTGATGTATATAATTATATCCTTTCCTAGTAACGATCGTTGTTTGAGTGGACGTTCAATGCGCGAGGCATCATAACTATAGTCCTCTTAACACAATAATTATTGTTGAATATCAATAAGTACTTGATTTTTTCATAAAATTCTTCTTCACTTCTTCTTCATCTATTTCTTCTCCTCCTATTTCTTCTTCCTCTATGTCTTCCCCTTCCATTTCTCCTAATTGAAGTAATTTGCCGTATTATTAAAAACCAAATGTATCATAAATACATTATATTAAAAAAACGGCGTATGACTTACATGTGTGTATATATATATATATTATATTTATGTATAACTATGATGATATCAAGATCAAAGAAAAATAATTCAACTTGTATTATAAACAAAAACAATTATAAGCAACCAAAAGTCCTCCATTAATAGTCATCCAATGAGTCTCAACATAATCAAAATACAAAGTCAGCTCCAATAGTCTCAACATGCTCAAAATAAAAGTCATCCAATGAAAGTTTAATAAACTAAATACATTTGCATCTCAAACAAAACAACATGACTTGGTTAATTATAGTCCTCGCATCTTGTGGGAGTATCCAACTTGGATCGTTCTTCAAAGAGACACTAAAAACACATCTTTTTTTTGCTTTTGGTATCAAGCAACTCAACCGCCTTGAAACGAGTATCTTCATCCAGTTTGGGGTATCCTTGATAGCATCCCAAATTGTATATTCTCTCTCCCCTTTCTTTTCTCTAGTGTTGTGGATTCCTTTCCAAAGCCGGTGGAAATTTTATCAAGCCTCTCTATAATGCCACTTCGAGAGGTGTTTCCTTCAAACTCGGTTCTATTTCTTTTGTTTGGGTCGTTGCATGGGAACCTCAAAGCTTCAGGGGATTGGAGCGGTGATGTGGAGTGATGATGGATCATTGTGAGTTGGTCCACGAATGCATCACAATCCACATCATAATCAAAGTCTTCTATGCGACACTACTACCCTCTCCAACACCTAATGTTCTTGTCAGCAACACTACCCAACCCGATTGATATTTTTTCCAACAACACAACATTCCCAATAGCAATTTCCAATGCTTCATAATCTGGAAATGTTCCATAGCGTAGCCTGTCCTTTGGGTGAGGCTAAAAAAATAAATAAATTATTGCATTACATCTTAAAGTATTTGTAAATTTTAAACTAGTATTTAGAAGCTCACCTTAATATATCTCCCATACTTCATCGTGAGCAATGAACCTCTTTGTATTGAATCAAACCCAAAAATCGGAGTTGAAACGCATAAGGGTTGAAAAAGAATTCCATCGATTTTTAAACTATTTCAACCGGTTTTGGTAATTGTTGTATGTCTTTTGACATCCGAGTTTTGCATTAAGAATATGAAGTATTCTTTCTTCATTGCTTGTTTGCTTAAGTCATTATTATTGTCACACTATCCCCGAGTGACTATGATCAACCATGATTTCTAACAAAACATCAATTCTCTTCCTTGGACCACTCATAATTCCCTCTTTGACATCTTGTTACATCAACCATGATGATATTAGCCATATTATACAAATTTAAGCTTTTATTAGTATGTATATAGAATCTTTCGTTATACTAATATACACTAGGTTATTCGCACTAGGTTATACTAATATACAGCCAATCCACTTATATATGTATATATGCCAATGATGTGTATATTTTTTTAGTTGTCCGCTTTATAATAGTCAATAGTGAACTCATATTCTAATAGATTTGACTAGGTCATGTGTTCTTTATGACTCAATGAATCAATTAACAACTAACACCAATAATATTTCAAGATAGTAAAAACGAAACCTATATGCAACTATCAAAGTCCAAGAATGAATAAAATATGCAATAGACAAGTTAGCATGTGTTCCAAAAGGAAACATATAAACACCCATAAGCAAGTGTGTGATACCCGGTTTGCTTCTACCAACAAATATATGGCCGAAGCCTTCACTTTAGTGTATTGATAGAAACCCTAATATAGTCGTCTCTACAATACAATTGGATTGAAACCCTAATATTTATGAATAATATACATAATACCACAAACCATTGAGCATAACAACAATAATCGTCAATAGATTAGAAATACCAACCTGAGTGAAGAGGTTTAATTGCCTCCTTCATCTTCTATTCAGCGAAAGGCCAAAATCTTCGTAGGAGAAGAGATTTCGAATGGATTTTCTATTTGCTACCAAGGACCCCAGAATTCTGTTACTAATCCAATTAATGAAATCTTGAAAGTCAATAAACTTTTCAATACCACTAGATTTAATGATACTTAAAATCTTAATTGAATACCGCAAAATTTTAAAGGACTTTAAAATCTTGATTGAATACCCACACTTTTAAAATACAAAAATCTTATAGACTCCAAATTGAATACACCCCCTATATTTTGACCCCATCAACAACGGCTTGGACTCCTATTCAATTTATGGGTTTGTCATGTCCAATATCCGATTCACTAAAAGGGCCGTTAGGGCTTGTTTGATATGGGATTGAATTGTAAGGATTTGATTGGATAATAACTCCCTCAATTTCAAAAGGTTGAGGTGAGAAAAAAAAATTATGACCAACTTAGAGTACTGTAGGGATGTATAAAGAAAACTATCCATTCCAATCCTCTCCAACATGATAGGATTAGAAGAGATGAGCTTCATGTTCAATCCTCTCTAATCCCCGAAATAAAAAATCATTCATTTTAGGAGAGTTATCACTGATGCCCTTAAAATCTTGCTGATTGCACTGAATAAGGCCTTGATAATGCTGCAGTCCTATTTCTCTTTGATAAGGCATAGTGATATGGGAAGAGGTCAACAAAACACGAGCTCTTAAGTGTTTCTGACCAATCCACTGCTTGTGTATATTTCAGGCCCAAGCAATTAACTGCAAATGTTAAAGTTTAAAACAAACTTATTAATCCCCAATTGTTACTTGAAAATGGGGAAATGACGAAAATGGAGAAACGGCGAACATGCTCTCAGTTTTCAGAGCAAACAGAAGCAATAATATTTCACAACTCACAACAATAAGGTCGATCTTCATGGAGCTGGTTTTCGGGGCTGCCTTGTAGTTATCCAACTTGTTAGCCCTCCGGACCTGACAGTCCTGTTTGTAAACCTACCCAATCCCATTTACAGATTCATCTGTATCTTCGCTTCGTCCGGTTTTAAATGTAACGGTAACCCAATCCTAACCACCGCGTTGATCTCTTTTAAAGGTGGTCAAACCGTCCGAGCCGAAGACAGGCACAAATTGGAAAACAAGAAAGAAATCAGAAGTAGAGGCTGAGGAGTAACCCTGCGCATGTTCGAAGCAACCGCTTCCACTGCCCTGACCAACAATCCCTCACCACCCTCAAGCTCATATTTAACCTACAATATTACCATATGAAGAAGAGTTCTACGTCGCGGCGTATTGGCTCCACCACAACCACCCCAAGACCCTATTGTACAACGTTCCGTCATTGCCATGTGGCCGTGTTATGGAATATGCGTGAGCTTGTCAAGACTTGCAACGGCTCTTAGAAGAAAAGATGGGAGAAGGGAAAGAGAAGAAGCTAATGCGAAGAAGGGTGCTGAGAGATAATGAGTGTGATCCGGATTATACGTTGTTGCACGACCGGGTTACTTGATGTTTATGTAGAGTGCTTGAAGTCTTATCTTGAAAATTAAAGAAGCAAATAACAAAGCAATCTGATAAAACTAGTGGCACGATGGTGATGATGATCAAGCGATGATAGATGGCATGATCAGGACTACGAGAAGATAACTGGTGTTGTGGCAGGTTGCCTGTCCCGCACCATTTGCGCCACTTTTCTGCTTGAAAGCATTGCGGGAGAAGGTTTTCCTGTACCCGGAATACAAAGGTGTTGAGGAGGCTTATTACACCAACAGAGTTCGCAACAGACTGAAGAAGGAGGTTTTGGTGTCAGAACATTAAATTTCCCGCAACGAATAACAAAAGAACACGCAGACAAAATAATAGATGTTAATAAATATTTGTGCTACAATCTTTGGGGCTTATCCTTTTACAAGAATATTCCTCTAATTCGATCTCCAGTACAATTGATTCAAGGTGATAAACATTTGATCTTGAATCAAGGTTGAAGTTTCTTCAAGGCCGCCGTGGCTTGATCTTGAACTTAAACGACCACGAGCAAGGTCACATAAGTGGTCTTCGCCCTGGTGGTGGATGAATTGGTACGTGTGTTGTATGCCGATTCTCCACGAATGCTTGATGAAGAACACAAGTGTTTTGGTGTTTGCATTGGCTGTAGAGCTGAAATTTCTCCGCTTGAACTTTCTTCGTTTCTCTCCTAAGTCCCTTCTTCTTGAAAATTGAGTTTGCAAGAGGTAGGCAAACGATCGAGTATTGGGCTAGATCCTCAACTAACCTATAATTTGTGGATTGATTTTTTGATTTGATTTAATTTGAGCTAATCTATTTAATTTAACTCTTAATTAATTAAATCAGAATCTTTAATTTAAGAAATTAAACTCTAATTGATATAATTTGATCAAATTAGGTTCAATTTGTCCTCTTGTATTTGATTTGATTTGTTTCAAGGATGTTTCGTGATAAAGGACACCGTGTCACTCTTGATAACTCGTCCAATTTTTGATGAGTCACATGCCATGTGTGCAATTTGTGGGACCCATGGTGTAAAATAATGAAGTCCTAGGTCAAAATTTAATTTGTTGGTGAACATTTATTTCAAAATTTGATGTCTACAGTCTCGGACAAGTACTTCGACACACCCGCAATGTAGCCGTTTATGGATAGAGGAAAGGCCGCCTTGGATGCTGAAAAGTACTGAGGAGGTGAAAGTTCTGAAGACCAAGATTGTGGCCAATGCTTTGCTTCCAAACGAGAGCTTATTTTTTACACGTGGAACATTGGGAATTTGGGCAAGTGGCTGAGCTTCAGTGAAGACAATGTGGAGGAACATGAAAAAGCAAGGCAAAGAAGGCAATAAGAGGAGCACCAACAACTGCTTGACTGTGCGACCGTCACATGGACTCAATATTCTGGGGATGGTAACTGTAATCGCCACAGAAAGCAAATAATATTGGCTTTGACACTTTCGTGTCTGAACTAAATGGAAGAGCCATGGGAAGGAAATTAAAGGTGATCAATTTCAACTATTCGCCGACCGATGTACATTTGATATAAGGCGAAGATCTTAGGTTTAAGTGCGTAGCTTTGAGAAACATGGACCGCACGTCATGGATTTTCATGGTGCTTAATTTGCTTCTCCAAGTGGTTTGAATGAGAATTTGAAGCCGAGCATATGATCAAGAAGGTGTTTGTGTTCGGACAAATATGAGGATAAAGAGAAAGGATATGGGATGCAGCTTCCAATGTAGTGTATTGACTTGTCGAGTAAACAAGGAGAAGCCGCTGATGCCTCATACACAACCTGTGGGTGACGATCTTGACTGCTACTCCAAAGATTTGGTCAAGTTGTCTTGGACAATGGTGGGGAAGTTGGCCCGAACATGTCATGGAATTAGCTACTCTGCAAAGAGCTCTGCAGTCCGCCCAGGAGGCATGATCATTTGTCACTGCTCTAATGAATTATTTATGTCACGATGGCACAAATTCTTTATGCCTTTCCACTTTCGTGAACGTAGGTTTTGCATTTGTTCGTTCAATGATTTGTTCATTGTTTCATCAAAAGATCTCGTTCATTGTTTTTGTAGGAAGTATAGAAGAATGGAAATGGCTCAAGAGAAGTATATGGAAACTGAAGTTGCTGGGCGCAGAGCTCTTGTATTACTTTCTATTGTAACTCTCTCTTTGTTACAAAATGATATTCCAAAGACTATATATATATAGTGAACACAGTACTAGAGAGTTCGACTAGATAACTTAATAGACAGGGAACAATGACTCTAGAATAATTATTTCTTGGAATGTTCGTAGTCTAATCATTTAGGCTATGCATGAATAATAGTTCTTGGGAATGTTCAGAGTCTTAACATTTGTGAATAGTATTGTTTCCAACACTCTTAATGCACTTTTCTTCACAACCCACTGAGCTCAGGTAGCAAAACTTTTCTCTTGAAGTGCTTTGGTGAGTAAGTCCGCTAGGGCCGCTCATCCGCTCGCAATATTCAAGCCGGTTTCTTTCTTCTCAACCGCTCTCGACAAAATGATATTTGACTGCAATGCTTGGTACGATCATGATTGACTGGATTTTTTCCAATTGCAATGGTCGACTTGTTGTCACAAAGACACTACAAAGGCCTCCTTCTTGTTTTTCTCCGATATCTTCAAGAATTCTTCGAAGCCATACGCCCGAGATGCGCTGCCGGCCGCCACATACTCTGCCGCGATGATTGTGCCACCACACTTTGTTTCTTCGTACGCCAAGAACATATCCCCTGAGCCAAGAGAGAAAACGTAGGCCGACGCATTTTCATATCATCAAGACACCAAACAATCAATTGGTTTGTAAAATTCGATGCTTCGAACTTTGTGCTTCAACCTTGTACATAATTCCATAGTCAAGTGTGCCCTCGCACATATCTTAACACCCTTCCCATCAAAGTGAGCCGACTCTGTTCCTCCATGTATCTTGAAAGACATTTGAAGCAAACATATCCGGCCTAGTGGCAAGAGATATAAAGATCACCGATCAAACTGATACTTTGTGGCATTCTTTGCACTAATACATTTCTTCATCTCTTCATCTCTAGCATCAAAGGAGAGAAGACTGCCTCATGTAAATAATAAAATTGAACGGCATTTTCTGCAGATATTTCTTTGAGAAATAAATATATCCCATTTTTGCTTGAGAGCTTCAATTCCAAGAAATACTTACAAACCTGCATCACCATCTCATAGTGCTCACTATATCTTTCTTGAACCTAACAAACTTTGATCATTTCCAGTGGAAGACTAAGTCATCCACTTTATAAGGAAACAAATAAGAATGGAAACTCCTCTCTTTAAAGACAGGAGGTAGGCTCACTTTGGCTCCTTTACGAAACCGCACTTGACAAAATACTTATCAATTTGCAAAGATACCATGTTCGAGAGTTGTTTTAACCCGTAGCGCCTTTTTAGCTTATAAACTTTGTCTTCTCCCTTCACACGAAACCCGCTGCTTTAAATGAATCCTTCTTCCAACACTCCATTAAAAATGTGATTTCACATCAAGTTGATAAATCAACCAATTCTTGAGCGAAGAAGAGCAATCAAAGTTCTAATAGTTTCCAACCTGCAACCTGAGCAAAGGTTTCCGTAAAATCAATACCTGCTTTGGAAAGTTCCTCTTGCCAATGAGCCTTGCGCTTTGAATGCTCCATCTTGATTTAATTTCGCCTTGAAAAATTCACTCCACGCCTATGACATTCTCTATCTTGTGATAATCAACCAACTCCCATGTTTGATTTTTCTCGATCATTCTCATCTCCTCCTTCATGGCTTTCACCCATATTTCATGATTTTGTGCCTCTTCGAAGCTTTCCGCCTTACACCAACGAAATTGCAAGTCTCATACACTTCTCGCAAACTCCGAGTTCTTAATGAGACTTTCTGATGAAAGTAGTTTGGAGAATCGTGTCTCAAAGATTCGAACCGTCTCCACCACATCATTCGAGCTTCTTCCGACAACCACCGGAGTCCGAGGCTGACTTCTTCGCGATGTTGCCTCACTCTCACCTTCTTCTCAGACAATTGCATACATGGCGCTCTCCCGCACTTTATTTTCATTCCAATCCCAAACTAGCTTTTTCATTAAATATCACATTCTACCATAATCAACTTTTTAGTTTCAACACTATAAAGCCTATAACCTTTTAAGAGCCGAACAATAGCCAAGAAAGATACATTTTTGGCTTTTCTCATCAAGCTGGGTTCTCTTTCTTCAGTCGGAATATGAGCACAACAAATGCAGCCAAAAATTTGAAATGACTCACCGAAGGTTTGAATCCACCCAAGCTCAAAATGGAGTTTTGTTCTTTACTGTTTTTGGTTGACATCTATTAAGATGTATACTCGCGTATACACAAATCTTCCACCAAAAACTTTGGTAGCCCTTTCATTCACTGCTGATCTAGCCATTCCACGATCATCTTATTTCTTCTTTCGGTAATCCTGATTTGGCCGGGGACTAGGCTCACCACACCATGCCTTAAATGCCTTCATATTTTGCAAGAGTCTTCAAATTCACGAGTGCATATTCGCTCCTCAGCCACTTCGAATGATTTTGATGTTGCAACCACTTTGCTTTTCTACTAAAGCTTCAATTGTTTGAAGACAAGGAGTTTCGATTCTTCAAAAATAAACCCATGTCATCCTAAAATCATCAATGAACGTGAGAGTACCTGCCACGGCTTAAGGAAGGAGTTGGCATTTTTGCCACAAATATCAGTATGCACGTGTTCCAATGGTGCCTTGCTCTCCACGTACTTGACTGGGAACGAATTGGCTGTTGCTGCTTTTTGCCCATGACGCACTTTCCACAAGCACCGCTGTTGCTTCAATTTCCAGAACTTTCACCATGCTTTTTCTTCTCGAGAAGCTTTTTAGCCCCGGAAATTTAAATGACAACCTTTTGTGCCACAACCAAGAGTCTTGCACAACATCGACCTTCAAAGAAACTCATTTCCACAGAGCATTGAAAGGGGAAAAGTTTGATTTGTTCCTGACGAACCGATGCAACGAGCCGCCATTATCCTTCTTGTCATATAGTGCAAATCCACATCTTCGAAAAACAACTTGTAGCCATTTCGCATAAGTCGCCCTACACTTAACAAATTTTGAGCTATGTTTGGAACAAGCAAAACATCACGGATATATTTGACCTCCTTTTTGTTTGACTGAACAAAGGCATTTCCCCAACGCTTGGTGATACAATCATCTCCCATTTTTATTTCGGGAGTAACGAAGTGTTTACACCGAAAAACACCCTTCGATTCAGCACCAGCTGATTACATCATGGACTGAGCCGGAAAGGCCCAGTCCAAACTGAGAAATCAAGAAAGAAGGGAAGGAAATATCCTGCTAAAAGTGCTCGAGTACTATGCCTACCTTGGATAAAGAACATTCAATGCAAAGATATTGGCGGCATGGAAAAGGCATTCGCAGGATGGCCGAATCCTGCATGACAACACCAATCAGCTGACACAGCCCACGGGCATCCACTGTCCATATACCTGGAAGACTTATAACCGAGTATTGGATCACCAACTCAAAGCACCAAACTAAGAGAAAAAGCAAAACGTAAAGGAGTTCAACGCATTTAATGCATCATCGGGCAAACGTGGAGGGAAACAGACACACGCACAAAAGTTAACCCTTTCACTGAGTAGGTCGAATGCATCAAGTGATGTTCTTTCTTCCCAACAGAGGACAGCAAGGTGGACGACGTGGATCCCCATCGCCTATATATACAAGGAGAAGATACGTAGTCATAGACACTAAACCAAATCAAAATGTAACTCACACGTTTCAACCCAATCAGAAGAAACCTCTCGAGAAACCCTCAAGCTCTTTCACAACATAAAAGATCTTTATCTTTATCCGAGACTCATCGCACTACTTCAGGAAGAAGGACTTTGAGAAGTTCAAAGGCCACTACCGTGATCATACATCCAAAACTCCCTAATGCAGGAGTAGTGTTTTGCTCGCTATCCAACCTACTTGCGATAAGATTGATTTGAATCTCTGGGACCGGTGGTCTTTGATTTGTTTTTCCTTAGAACCAATATCCCAAGCCCTTCCCGATAAGCTTAATGACCATCCCGATGAACTAAAACCATCCCGACAGTCAGTATCCGTGCTTTGACGAACATAAATAGCCAATAGTGGCACGCCCGACAAACACCAAAGACAACACAGTGCTCGCGAACATCCTCCGAAGGATGGCAGGCTTGAGCTCGTTGATCAAAGGCAGAAAGGTTCTCGTGGGACCGCCGACCGGGGCCAACTCTGATATTCCGAGCCCGCATCAAAGGCTTCGCGCCAACAGAAGTGCATCCATCAACAAATAATGTTTCGTTGATGTCATATATGATTACCGCAGCCCACGTCCACGCACCAAACATTATTTCCTTCTCCAAATTTTGATTGACCGGCATGAAATAAAATTCTTGTATCATCCTTCTCCGCAAAATTTGCTTGATTAGAATTTTGAACTGCATTCCTTTTCAACATGTCCAAATTTGCTGTAATACACACTTTGGCTTCCCACTAAAAAACACTCACCGTATCATGGTTACTTTGTTACAAATCTTGCAAAAGCTTATTTATTTTTGTTGCTTTTTGGCATCATCTCTTTGCTAGACTCGCCTTTCTTCCATTTTCTATGTTCTGCCTTATTTGGTCATCTGAGCATTGCCCTCTTTCTAAAGAACTTCTCATGGATTTCCAGAATGTGAGCTTCGATTGAAAGCACTTTCAACCGATTGCTCTATTATTTCGCCTCAACCTTCTTTGCCTATGAGACTTTAGAGAACCCATCAATTGCTCTAAGGATAAAGTGGCAGGTCCTTCGATTCTTCAATGGCCGAAACAATCAATCGTATTTTTCTACGTAGCCGATCACAAGGTCTTCTCAACAACCCGCCGGTCGACATCTCTTCCTCCAAGTGTTCTAATTTGATTCACCACTAACAACTCAGGAAGAGAGTCTCTGGGATGCATCCGATTCCTTCCATCTTCAAATTGTGGGAACCCCCAACGTTTGAGCTTGATGGTTTTTACTCATTGCCACCTCGAACTCTTTTTCAATATCTCCCAAGCTTTTTGTCATTGGGCTCTTGTGATTCTGGGAAAATGTTGACTCCGTTTTGAATTTTGAGAGAGCCTTGGCATCTTTCATTTACACCGCTCAAACTTTTCTCTCTCAGAAAATGGAACTTGGCGTTGGCAAATGTTCAAGTCCCGTTTCAATTATGCTCCAGAGTCCTTTCCGCCCGAAGCAAAGTCCCTCATCTTCACCTTCCAAAATCATACCTCTCCAAAATTGAAGAAGAGAGTAGGAAACCGACTGACCTTCTTCCCACCGTAAGCCAATAGCTGAAGCCGTATTGAACCTTCCTGATATGCACAAACCAAAGCTCGTACCAATTTGTGAAAGAGTAGAGGATGGAAATACTTAAGAAGTATATGGGAAAATCTGAGTTACAACAGAGCTCTTGTATTACTTATCAGAACTCTCTCTCTTCGTTACAAATGATATTCCAAAGACTCATAGAGATATATAGAACACAAAGTACCAGAGAGTTCGACTAGATAACTTAATAGAAATATAGGCTAGAAACAATGACTCTAGAATAATTATTTCTGAGAATGTCTAGAGTCTAATCATTTAGGCTATGCATGAATAATGTTCTTGGAATGTCTAGAGTCTTAATATTTAGAATATAGTAATAGTTTCAACATTCTTATCATAAGATATGTTCATTGTTTTGCTTAAGTTTGACTGCTTTTGTGTATTTGCTCGTTTTTTAAATCCTTATTTTCTTTTAATTGCTGGATGATGAGAGATGAATTTCTAGTTTCCAGTTGCCAAGTTGCCTGCTCCCTGAAAAGAACATGTTTTTTTTTGTCATTGCAGGGTCGTTCAAAACCAATTCATGTTTGTATTTTCGGGAAGTATGTCAATTGCCAGAAGATAATGTCCATCACTGTTGCCAGTCTGCAGTTTGTTTTATTGGTGTTGGTCCAGCACTTCCCGTTAATTTCGCCCTTTCGATCTTCTTTTCACCCATTCCATCCGACGGTTGAAATCTAAAAAAAGAGTGTAGAAAGGTAAAAAGAGGGATACCACGATCCTTTATTTATCGCACCAACGTAACAACAGTTCTGAATAATAAAAAGAATGCATGCAGTTATTTGAATCAAGTCTACACTGTGTGTACAAGAATTGGACTTGTGACGGTATGAGTTCCATCAGACCAAACCACATGATGCAGAATCATGTGATTTATCAGGCAAACCCTCTTCCAACAACAAAGGTCACAGCGACCCAGACACGGATTTTGGTTACTTTGGCTGCCTGACCTCTCAAATTAAGACAGGATGAAGCACAAAGGTTTTATTTCTTTTCCGTTACAACGTTGACTCCCAACAACAACCCCAAGCTCACCTGATGCAAGGAAACTTCCAAATTATAGCACCAATGATTTCTATAGTTGCAAATTCCTTGAATTTGTTATGTTATTTAAGGCCACAGGGAAGTGTACATGAGGTATAAAATGAAAGATAAACAGAACAAAGTTTGTAATCTCAACCTAATGAATGAGCGAGCACTCAACAATAGCGTCTCCAAGGCGTTGTAGGTGATTGGGGTGTTTCACTGTGTTTGGGCGGAAGCAACAGTGTTCTCATGTTGAGGACCGACTTTGCTCATAATAATTGCGACTAAATCAGATTCAGAGACAGGAGAGCCAGAAAGAGCAAGGTTGTCAGCAAGAGAGTTGATTTGTCACCTGTAAAAATCAGCAATAGAAAGGTCACCACGAGCAGTATTCATTAATTCAGTACGCATCTGGATAATTCGATTTGAGAGGTAGAGGCATATCGTTCTTAAACAGAGGACCAGGCAGCTATAGAATCAGTTTGTTGACGACGGTAGCAAGAACTTTAGGGGTAAGGGAACTAGTGATCTAGGAGAATCATCTGATCAGTCTGTATCCATTCGGCATATGTTGTCGCTTCGACGGTTTGGTAACCTTTGTCATCAAGAAAGGCACGGGCACTTATTGTCACCAGTGACATACGAGAGCAGATTACTAATTTTTATGAAAAGAGGAATAATCTGGGCACGCCATAGAGGATAATATTAAGGTCAAGCTTGATGGTAAGAAAGTTTGGAACAGAGGGGAGGGTAGCAACACAGAGGAAGTAGACAAGGCCATGGTGAAAAGAAGGAAGAAATAGAAAAAGTTTGAACCTTGTCGTTAGACATTGGCTCTAGATACCATGAAAAGATAACAGAACAAAGTTTAGTAATCTCAACTCAATGAATGAGCGAGTCTTCAGTTCATTGATATTTATAATAGTACATAGCTAATAGTAATTTGTGTAGGACAAAACTCAATGTACAAGTGATAACGTAATAATTACAATGGAAAGCAAATTAGAAATTAGAAATTGAACTCCTGGAGTAGAACTATATTTGCTCATCACAAAGACATATCCTCATTAGACTTGGAGTGATCCCCAACAATTCGCTTGTGGAGACAAACACGTAAGACAATAGTGGTTTGTCATAAAAGAAGGATAAGGGAAAGATCTGCTAGCCTATCAAAGAAAATAATACAGAGGGATTCCAATTTCCATATGTGCTGTGCCACTAGTGAAATTTAACGATACCAAACTATCTAATCCACGCACCATTTTCCTTTCGTGATTGCCTTTTTTTTTTAATAGGATGTTAAAGGATTAGCCGAGCCGAGCTACAACGTTTTGGTCATTGGTCTACCAAAGTAGCTCTTACCAACCCGCACAAGATGATTAGAAAATTCACATCTCTAAGATATACTACAATTATTACACTAAAAATATCTACCGCGTAACTTAGTTTATAATGTATTTGCTCAAACATAGCTGCCCAACCTGCACTGAACAAAAGAAGAAGTGACGTGATTCTCTCTCCACCTGATGCATTAAACGCAAAGACTCCCACATTTTGTTAGGTCAAGGCTATGTATAAAAACTCTCTCTGCTGGAGTAGATCAGACGTAGATATTATTCATACCTTCCTAATTTAGCCCACCTCACCGAGTCTTCAAAGACGGGTCGCAGAGGGATTTGACAATACATGTATTCACCGGGTCTATATAAACGAAGGAATGATTCAAGATGAAGACACTCAAACAACAAAATCGTAACATACATGTTCTAAGGAAAGCCAACCTTTCAAACAACCTCAGGAAATCCTCAACCCACTTTCAAATTTAGATTTTATCTCTATCTGTCGCCCTCATTCACACTACCCAGGTAGTTCATGACTTTGAGAATCAAAGACTAGAACTTTAGATCATACTACCCAACTCCCTCTCGAGAGTAGTAATTAAGCTCGCCATCAAATCAATCCCATTTGATAGTATCGATTACCAATCTCAGCCAGTGTTCCTTTTGAATTTTCCCTTACAAGGAAAGCAGTCTTAGACCATCCGATGATCTATCCAACCCGATGGGTGATTTGTTAATCTAAATGACCATTACATGTAATATTATTTGCATTTCTTATCTACATGTTTTAAATATCAGTTTTTACTTTATGTCTTTTATTTTTACAAGTCTTTACTTTCTCTCGTATTTCTTTACATTCAAGTACTTCTAATTCCGTCTTTACATTCGTCTTAATTGCGCCTTTACTTTTCTTATGTATGCACAAAAGTGGCACGCTTTATAACCGCTTATAACAAAACCCCATGTTAGCAATCTCCGGTATAAACATCGAGAGATATTAAAAGTCCTTAACAAGGCAATAAAAGAACCTAACCGAGAACTTATCTAATAAAGTCGCAACTCGCAAAAGAGTTATATTTCTTGTGGCGCGAGTATCTAACATAATTTAAATGAATCTAACAAATCATTCTATTGCGTAAGCCAATAAGGGTACGCCCGACGAATACACCAACAATTAAAGGGCTCATAAATATTCCTCCAAAGGAATAGAAGTGAAGCCTCGCAGAACCGCACAAGGTAGCAGGAAATCTAGCTGTTAGCCAACGCGTATGCTCGCCTGCATCCTACAAAGGCCCACAATGCCTATCACCTACAAAATAGGGTACTTCCTTCCCACAAAAGTGATTAGGAACGACTAAAAAAACAATACATCATTACGGATACGCATTAATTTGTAGCCAAAGGAAGAAATCTAAAAACAAACACAAACCATCGAAGCAGAGAACTCATGTCGAACTAAATTAGAAGAAGACAAAGTCTATGTTAGCAAAGCTATCCACAACAATATTCCTCTAAAGATGTGAGAGAAGTAAAAAGTCATATTGCGACAAGTGCCAAACAAGTAAAACTATTGCATGCGAATAAGTCACAAGGAGGATCAAAATCATTTGAATGGAGAACGAAAATAACACTAGGAAGAGTCACTTTCAACCTAAGACAACGCTAAGCTCTCCGATTAGCAAATTCTTACACCAATAATAATTGCATAAAGTTCCGCAAAGAAAAATCGCGAGGGCCAATACCCCGACAAAACCACAAGAAACCGCCACGCCGACAATCCCCGAAAACTTCCCACAAGCAGCAAGACCAAGATTTCCTTTGGGAAACAAATCATCCGTATTAAGTTTAATCCAAGAAAAAATTAAGAGGAGACCATAACATCTATAAGAATAATAGGGGCCTTGCGAATAGGCCGAATCCCTAGGTGAGGAATAGTAGGGGCTCAGATTGCCAAATGTCGTAAGATTTATTAATCTGGCTAATAATAAAAGAGAGCCTAGGGAGGACAAATGAGCCACCTGTAGATGGACAATCATTTGTATTCCTGCGCATTCTGCAGCAGACAAGTATAACATTGATAGGCTGGAAATTTGCACCATGGTTTGTCTGATGAATAGAGTAGACGGGATCATTACAGAAGAGCTTTTTGTCATATCTAATGTCTTCATACCAAGTTCATAGTCAAAAGACAGCATTATAAACTTTTTGTTACCATAGGATTAGATTAATGAAAGATATTTTCTTCGATAATCACAATAAGGTTTTCTAACAAATGCAGCAAGGTTTGGTTTTATTTATCGCAGAACGAACAGGTAGGAAAATGTGTACGCCTCAAGTACGGAGCTAGATAAGGCCTACAGAGGGCAGATGCTCCCCACTGAACAGATTTTTTTCCTTACAAAATGAAGAACGTATATATCCACAATTGTTTATAATCTTATGACATCAGTGATGAAAATTGTGAACTTTTCATACACTAAAACTATCTGAATTAAGCTTTGTGTGTTTGTTATTTTGTTGAACATTTATCTTTATGCTATTATGTTCTATAAACCCTTTATCGCTCTTGTCCCTGTGTACACCGCGCACAAGAATTGACTTAACAGTATGAGTTCCATCGACCAAACCAGCTTAATGACAGATGTGATACATATCCGGCAAATCTTTTCCAACAACTGTCACAGTGAAAGTCTTCTCCTCATTCAAAGACTCTGAAGGAAAGAACTCAGGTGTCACTTTGATGTCAACTTTCGTAGCTTGGTAGGAATCTGCCTTCGAATTTGTGAGAGGATTTTGGCCTTGTAAGTAGAGTTTGAGGCCAACATTTTTAATTGTTCTGCTAAATTTAATTGTAAATGATTCCATTGGTGTAACAATAGCAGCTAACGAAGGATAACAGATCCTCGCCAATCCTTTGTCAGAGCCTGTAGGACAGGTGCTGTTACCTCCCGATATAAGTCTAACTTGGCCTCATCCAAGATCGAGCAGAGCAACTTTATGTAATCGTCTTAGAAGTTTCAACACAAGCCCAGGTTTAACAGCCTTACAGGGTTGATATGTCCAGAACCATAAAGTACCACCAAGGTAATAGTCAGTATTGGTCTTACGAGCCAAGCTGTAGTCATAAGATGATTTGATAGCTGCCGAGACCAATCTGCTAAGGTGGAATGTTTCACACATGCAGCGGCACCAGCAGCATGGGGGCAAGCCATGGAGGTTCCAGATAGTGTTGTGTATTTACACGCCTGTCTTCAGGGGAACCGGTGACACCAACGACAGGCGAAATGCAGCCAAAATATCAACCCCTGGAGCAGTTATATCCTGGCTTGATAATTTCAGGTAGAATAAAAATTAGGCCCCGCGAAGAGAAGGAAGCAACTAGAGAAGCAAGATCTTTATGACTTCACTCTTCAGTATGTTCATTTCGAGGTTTGGCTGTGGAGTTATGTAGGAAATGACACCATAATCTTTGATGCTACTTGCTGCAGGTGGGACAATGAAAGCAACATCGGGTTCAGAACTGACTGTAATTGCACCTATGGCACTGACTTGATGAGCCACGATACTGCTACCAGCACCTAAGACATACCACAATCTTCTCTCAACTAATTTAGGTCTAGGCAGCCTACTTTACAATCCCAGCATTGACTTGACGCATTCTTTTCCTTCTATCAATGGAAAACTTGTTCCATTTAATTTGAAAGGTTCACTGAACTCCAACAGTGTCCTTCCATTTCCAAGAACAACCTTGTCAATGATCCACGATCTGTGCTACTTGCTGCAACTGTAAGAACCATGGTGCTTACACTTGATACAGAACTCTACAGGCCACTATTGCCAGCTAGAGTGCGTATGTTAGTATCCCTTTCTTTCATTGCATGAAAGCACCGATTGCAATAGGATCCTGCTCGAAAGGAGGTGCATCGGTTCCAACTGAAATTGTAATGATGTCAACTCCATCAGCAATGGCGTCATCAGCAGCCAAGAGCCCATCTGTATTTACCCTTAGAACTGCAAGCTTTATATGCAGCAATCCTGGCTGAGGGAACGCCTCCTCTTGCAGTGCCTTGTGCTGTCCATAAAGCTCACACCCTTACAGGGTTCCCAGCTGCAGTTGAGGCAGTATGAGTTCCATGACCAACACGCCTCTAGCCGTGGAATTAATGTAGAACTGAGCTCCAATGATCTTGTTGTTGCAAGTGAAATTTTTGCCTCCTAAACACCTTCCACTTTGGAGCGCGGACCAAACCTCATCACTAAAGCTCTCCGATTCAGGCCAAATCCCACTGTCAATGACACCAACATTGCTCGACAGTAGGTTTCCGTTTGAGCTTCATTAAACCTGATAGTCCCAAGATCTTGTTGTTTGGAGTTTGTAAGTTAAAGCCTGGAAACACAGAGACAACTTCCTTCATTGCTTCTTGCAAGCCTTTCTCTTGCTCAGTGAGCTTTAAGTAGCTTTTAACTGTTGAAGCTCCTTTGTAGCTTCTACCAAGAGATTTGAAGAAATTCATTTCACAACGTCGAGAATACCAATGTGGTGAGACAATTATGGCAGAACAGCTCATCCTTAGGAAGATCCCAAGTAGACAATATATGTCTTTCATCTCGTGATCAATGGCTCCACACGGTAAGCTCACGAGAGTATGAGAATAATGGAGAAAGCACAAGAAACTGCAGCAGAGCTCCGTGCTTTGCCATTGTTTCTGCCTTCGAAGCGTTGAAGATCAGAATCAGTGATGAGTACTTTATAGTTATTGGATGGACAACAAAAATCTGATCTGCATTAACATCAAGATTTTCTTCGTTTAACGTTGAATATATATTTTGGAATAGAATTTATTCCTTTGACCACAATTTCCATGGTTATGAAAATTAATTCTTTCCATGTTGAGATGAACAAATTCCAAATGTTTGCTATGAAATTTTTTTTCCATATGCTGATGAGCAAATTCCAAATGTTTAATTTTGGAATAGATTATATACAATTTTGATTTCCATAAATTAACTATGTACCAAGAAGAATTTTTCTTTTATTCTTCTTCCAAAAGCCATAATTCAATTCCATTTTAGTTAGAATCACACATGATCACATCGTAGGCTGCCAACCTGAAACAAAATTATCTGAATTGCAGCTGTATGAATTAATGAGGCATCCAAATCCTTCTCTTGTGGATTGTCAAGATCCTTTTGTATTTGTTATGTGCTGATATTTTCTTCTTCTCATTTAAGACCAATCAACCAAGCAACTTTGGTTTACCCAGCATTTATGTGATTCAATTTAAATCCTAATTTTACATTTATATATTATTTGTATGACTAGTTTGCCTTGATAGTAAATATGAAATTAAATATTGAATATTCCTGTTATAATTTTTTTTTTTCAAATATGAATTTTAATTTGAATCATACAAACATTTAAACAAATTAATTAGCAACTGATGGACTACATTATTTACCTATGAGAATGATATCTATAACAATAATTTTTTAGGTTGAAATAATATATAATACAAATTGCATCTATGAGAAATGTTTAACATCTTCATCTACCTACAAAAGAGATATGAGACAGTTGTATGTATAAAAATATCACCATATAGCTACCTGTAGTAAAGATACATAAACAATTATTTACCTATAGTATAAAGATATATAACTGTATGGACTCGTATTTGGCGCCACACCATCTTGAATTGTGGTTAACCATTGCATTCAAGGAGGAAATTGATTAGAGATTTGCAAATTAAAGACTAGAATTGCCATTGAGATTTTGAAAATATGTAACTATTGAAAAATGAATCAAGGCAGGAGTGAATCATGAAGACGTCAAGAAATAGACTAGTCTCATAAATACAACTCCCCTTAACCGGTCACAGTCCGTTCAAAGTTTTAATTTATTTTATTCCCGGAAGGGGAAATGACTTCTTTTTGCCCCCAAGGACTCAAGCGTACTCTGTGTCGTAACTGCACGACGCACTCAATTGGGGCTTTTTGACGTCTTCGCGATACGACAGAGACGGGAGCCGTACGTCGTTTTGGACTCGAACCTAATATCATTTTACTGGCGTTGGTTTTCGGCGTTTCCCGTATTTCGAATTTGCTGTTTGGGTCGTGGGCCCAATTCTATGCAATACGTGGGCCTATCCTGCATTTCCTCGGGATTTTGTCCGTTTTGTCCCGGCCTCCCTTCTCCTTCTTCCTTCTTCCCGCAAACTTGGATGTAACAAACCGTGGCCTTCTGGCCATTTTGTCATCACCAACCCGCACCAAATCAAACCCAAACCCAGTGCATCAACCCCGCAGGGGGTGTCCGTAAAACCGACAAACCAAGGAACCCAAAACCCTGCATTTCCTCAAGCCACCCCGTGGCACTTCTTCCCCTTCAAATTGGATACTTGGAGAGCTCGAGGAGCTCAATTGCATCACCTCGACCCTCCGAGACCTCGTGGAACCCAACCTGTCTGAACTCGGCAGCACGAGATCGGAGGAGCACCATTTCGGCCAGAATTTCTTCCTCACCCCCAGGCCACTCGCCAAGGCTTTGGTCCCCAAAATGGTACAATCTTGTTCCCTCATCCTAGCTTCATTTTGTACTTGAATCGTCCAATTTGGACTTAAAATGAAGAAAGTTATGAAGCTTGAAAATTTCCCGCTTCCGGCCATTTTTTCCGTATTCCTGCTGACATGACTACGCCGCGACCGGAATCTCCTGGGGGCAGATGACCTGGCCACACCATCTGACTCCAAGCTGGACCCAACATGTTTCACGTCACAGACTGGTCAGACGCATTTGCCGATCGTCATTCGCCTTAAACCCGGGCTTTAGCCGAGCCGTGCCGACGCTGAGCCGAGCCGCGTTGGACTCGCTTGAGCCGAGCCGTGTTGACCGCCGAGCCGAGCCGAGTTGACCCACTAATCCAGCCTGGCTGACTCGCCCGCGCGTGAGTCACGGCGGCTCATGGAGCCGCACAGAGCCAGCTCCCGACTCGCCTGGGCCGCGCGTGAGGGCGCGTGAAGGTCCTTTTTCAATCTGCTTTCACGTGTCGACCGTGACGACGTGTACCGCTCCTGTGGTAGTATGTGCATGTTAATTTTGAGGTGTTTTGGACCTCCAATTTGAGAAAGCAAGGGATAGGTAAGTAATTAATTCGTTAATTCCTTACCTTTTTGAGTTAATCATTGTACCGTGATTTCTCATAGTGGGGCCTATCCGTGTGACTGATCGGGCTACCCAGACGGGTACTTCGACCCGGCTACCTACTGGTGTGAGTGAGTGTCTTGTATGATAAATGTATCTATATACGTATATTTTCAACGCTTTTAAATTGTTATTAGCGTAGATGCATATTCATTACGTGTGTTTGGAGGTAGAACCCTCGTACTATATTGCCATGCATGTTTTCATATACTGTTCATCAAGAGATGCATACACCTGCATAAGATTACCTGTGGGCCGACTAGCCTTGGACGTTGTGAGAATACTATCAAGATTGGCACGCAGCCTTTGGATCCATTGTAGGTTACTAGCTCTGCCTTCTTAGGTTGCATTAGGCAACTCTGACTTGTGTGATCGCACACCCCCAGGCACCGCCAGGGCGCCAGACTCGCGTCATTGTAGTACTCAGCCGTATTACATTTATACCTAGCTTGTTCAAGTGAGGGATTTAGCCCTCGGGGCATGTGTGTTGTTTACATATGGGTGAGCAAAATGTCAAGAAAGTATTAGCGGGGAGTACCCGCATGTTTTCACGACGCATTAGGTTCATGCCTACTCTAAGTGATTTTTTATTTTCATAAATTATACTTGTTTTCAAACGAGGGGTTACTAAACTTTTTGAAAACAACTGCTTTATCAAACTTTGCTTTTTGACCCACCTACCATTTTATGTTTTGCGCCCTCCAAAGCTTATAGTTGGCTCTGAGTTTGCGACGTGCCGATGGCGCTAAGTGGTATGACACAACAATGTAGGGATTTTATACGTTTGTGGCTATCTTTGTATCTCCTTACTCTACTCATACTGTATTCTAACAATTCTTCCGCACTGCTCTTACTATTAAATATTCTATTTATTCTTTATTTCATCCTTCACTTTTTGGCTGGCTCACGCTAACGCGTGCTCCGCCAAGACTTCCGACACTCCGTCTTCGTCCCCGGATCGATGTGTCACTAACTCATTGTTAGAGGTCCTAACAAACACACAAAAACTCATCTTTTAAGTTTTTCTGACCCAGAGCTTATCTTATTTTGTATTCAAAATATAGCCCTACATACAAGCTTTCACAAATGAATTTTCAATTCCCGCAAATTATTTTCTCGCACTTAATAATATTTATTTTATCACTTACGTTATTGCAATTTATTTTCTCACTTACTTTCTTGCAATTTATTTTATCTATCTACTTTCTAATTTATTTTATCGCAATTTACTTTTTGAATTTTATTTTATTGCAATATGAGTATTGTAACATACCGTTTATCACTCCGATCATAATTCGACAAGTTTGTTTGGTTGATGTGATCTCACTCAAACATTTCATCTCACCATATCAATCACCAAATTCACTTCCACTCATCCATTCACTCATCATGTCCACACGACAACACCCATATCTCAACCACTCCATCACCCACTAAAATCATTTGACTTCACTTACAAACCACGCCCATTTCATGCTTATTCAAAAGTCAATGCACCAAGGCATGAGAACCCATGACTGGAGGTTATGTCTTCACTTGTCCACAATCGCATTTGAAAGAGTCAAATCAAAGGCAACTAAAAATCAACTTATCTTTTACTGCCTGGCCTTAGGCCTCAAGTTGGCACCCCCGAACACAAACTTGAAGGACAAAAAGAGATCTCAAACTTCGGCTTGTTAGCCGAGACCGATTTTGAGACCAACAATAACTACACAATTATTTACCCATGGTAATGATATCTGCAACATTTTTTTTTTTAAATAACATATAATACACTCCTTTATGAAAAAATTATCATTTTCATCAACCTACAAGAGATATAAACAATTGTACATATCAAACTATCACTATCTACCTATAGAAAAGATGCATAAAATAATTATAAACCCATAAAAGATATATAACAAAATTATAAATATCACCAAATTTCAAGAGAGGTTAATACCTGCTAAAGAGAAAATGGACAAGAAATAAATATATGATTATTTTCTAATATGTGTGCTAAAGAGAAAGGTAAATGACAGAAATGTCTTCTAGAAAAGTGCATAATACGAATAAAGAATTGGAAAAAGGAAAAAAATTAAGTAATCAGGTCAATACAATCAAATTAGATGCACATAAAGCGGGTACAATTGATATAAAAATGAGAGAAATCGTGATCTAATCAAAGAAGAAACAGATAACTAAAATTTTAGTGGTTTAATTCACGCAATATTAGTTTTTCATAAAATACATTGATACATTTGGGTGTATATCAACTTTTCTAAATACTTGAAACTAAATCAAAAGACTCTTGAAGGCTACACCTAAACGAATGTCATTGCACGTAGATCCTATTTCTCTAATTACCTTATTCTCCTTTCTTTTTTCAGTTAAAGGCACTTTTTTTTTTGTTATGCTGATAATTACCTTCTTCTCCTCAATGCAACTCATATTCAGATTCACAAATTACTGAGTACTTTAGTTTTGTAAATTAAAAATGCTTTTTTGGTACAATCTTTTTGGTCCTTGAAATTTTTATGATTAAACTCACTTACTATCCTCAAGTATCGTGAAATTTCACTTCGCTACTCCTTACTTTTTTCTGTTCACTTTCATACCTAGCTACATTTTTCTGACATTTTCATACTTGCTAAGATTTTTGTTGTCTTCCCATAGTTCTGACGCTAAGATACACAATTAAAAATTTAAAAATTCGTCTCTGAATTCTTCTCCGGCATTTGCTGCAATTCAGGAACCCAGAAGCCGGATAGTAGTCCTCTCAGCTGCACGTCCCTCAGGCTTTGATTTCGCAAAAAAACATCATGAAATGTTCATAGGCTGTGCTGTGGATGAAAAGCCGAATCTGAATTGAATCAAAATAGTTAATTGAAATCAAATCCAATTCATAAAGAGTCGAGAGACAAACCATTCATTTTTCAAAATCCGTCCGGTAAAGGACCCTCCACTACCACCCACCATCTCTTCCTGCTTCCTCTTCTCTTATAACCTTCAAAACTTCAAAATCTCTGTCTTTCCGTCTATGATTTCACTCAATATTCGCCTCTTTTCTGTATTTGATTTACCCACTTTCAGATTCTTCTCCATCTCGCAATCAAAATCTATCAATTTCGCAAGATTTTCTGTAATGGGTACTTGTTTTAGCAAGAAGAAAACCCTTCTGCTCCTCCTCCGCCTCCTCCACCTCCTCTCTTCCGCTCCGCCCGCTACCGGTTATGGTTACGGTTATGGGTGTCGATTCGAGCATCAAGAGCAAGCCCATATCGGAAATCAAAGCCGGAGCTTAAAGCGAAGGTGAAGAAGCAGCCAGAGCAAAATCAGAACAAATTGCCCAACAAGGAGGGAGAAAATCGATCGTTGTTCCACCGCCGAGCAAACCTATGGAACTGGCCCGATCCAATCGCCGAGCAAACCTATGGAACTGGCCTGATTGAAATCGAAAACCCAGGTCGCAGAAACTGACGGCGAACCGGTTTTTGTTTCGATCGGAATTGTACAGGAATTAGAAGGAACAGAGAGAGATGCAGCTTTAGTAGTTTTCATCTTTTTGCGCTCTTTTTTAATTATTCAGCATACGCTTCGGTTTAACGAGAACTTAACTGAAATATTAACTATGAGGTACGAAATGTTTAAAAATCAAAACTTGCAGATGGAAGAGACAAAATGTCCCCGCAGAAGAAAGCCGGTAATTTCACGATACTGGCGCAAGAAAGTGAGTTTAACCCAATTTTTAATTAACATAAAAGGCTTTTCGCTTATTTTGGTTTTGTCTACCAAATATATATATACATACATATATAGAGTCGCCACCAACCAGCTAGTAATGTAATACAAGAGCACCAATTATTGAGACTCGCTTCACATTTATTCTCATAATATAAACCATCACGATGTTCAATGTAAAGACAGGGGATCTGAATTGTAATATGCTGTTGTCAGCCGTCCTATTAGGACTTCTTCCGCATCATTTTGTGGTAATGGTATCAATGTAATCAAATTCATATTAAATTCATATTACCCTATAATGAAGACTGAGTTGCTAACATTAGCAGAGAGGCCCTTCATTCTATAAACGATTTGGCCACTGGCCCTTTTGTTCTGGCCATACTTTTTTATATTACCTGCACAATATGACCAGCAAGAATCCTCCCATACATAAACATTTGGTGGTCCTCTTTCGACAATTCAGTTTTTGGGTACAATGGTACTCCCCAGCTCGAGTCTGCAATGTTGTCCCTGTTGGAAATCCCACATCGGAGATTGACAAAACACGCATAAATTATAGATAAATGGTTCCATCTCTAATTACATTGAGGGTGACGATCTGACAGGCTACCTCCAAAGATTTGGTCAAGTTGTTCTTGGAAAATGGTGGGGAAAATAGCCCCGAACATGTCATGGGATTAGCTATCTCCGGTGAAGATTATCAGTCTGTTCAGGACTTGATCATCCATCATCTGTTTTAATGAATTGTCTATGCGATGACCGCACAAATTTTCTTATGCCTTTCGACTTTCGTAGAAGTAAGGTGAGTGGCATTGGTTTATCCAATGATTTGTTCATTGTTTCTTATCAAAAGATTTGTTCATTGTTCTGCTTAAGTTGATCAGTTTGGCATTGTCTTATTGTACTTATGATGTTTCGTACTGCAGTGTGAAACATATTTTACCTTGATCAGGTTTTCTAGCAACAAATCCTCTGCAGTTTGTTTTATTTGTCACACAAACGTAACCAGCAGGTTGGAAATGTGTCAAGACACAAGAATATTTCCTTTGCAACAATGAATTTCTAAATAATAAAAACAGTGCAGTTTTGAATCTTATGATGAATTGTGTACGCTATGCACAAGAATTGGACTTGTAACGGTATGAGTTCCATCAGACCAAACTAGTGACGCAGACATGTGCTTTATCTCGCGTTCTCTACAACGGTGACAGTGAAATTTTCTCCTCGTTCAATGACTTGAAAGAAAGAACTTGAGGCGCCACCTTGATGTCAACTGTGAAGTTGGGAGGATTTTGGCCTTGTAAGTAGAGTTTGCAAGGCCAACATTTTTAACTGTTCTGTTAAATTTAATCGAAAACGATTTCATTGGTGTAACAATAGCAGCTAGCGAAGGATAATACTGAGACCTTGCCGATCCCTTTGTCAGAGCCTTTAGGACAAGAGCTGTTATCTCCCGATATAAGTTCAACTCTGGCCTCATCCAAGATAGAGCAGAGCAACTATAATCATCTTCAGAAGTTTTGCACACAAGGCCCGGATTTACAGCTTACAGGGAGTTGATATGTCCAGAACCATAAGCAAATTCACCCAGAGAATAATTGTCAGTATGGATTCATGGGCCAAGCTGTAGTCATATGATGATTTGGATGGCTGCTGGAGACCAATCAGGGGTGGAAGGCTCTGAATATATGCAATATGCCGCTGCGTGGGGACAAGACATGGAGGTTCCAGATAGTATGCTGTATTTTACATGCCTTTTTGTCTTCAGGGGCATCTGTGACATGAGTGACAGGAGAAAATGCAGCTAAAATATCCACCTCAGTACTTATATCTGGCTTGATAATTTCAGGTAAAATTAAATTTGGCCCCGTGAAGAAAAGGAAGCAACAACAGGTGCAGCGTGATCTTTTATGGCTTCGCTAATATGTTGTCAGAGCTGCTTTGGTGGAGTTGATGTAGGGACTTGACCACAGAATAATCTTCACTACTTAAAGTTGTTGCAGGTAGGACAATAGAAGCAACTTCATTAATCCACTGTTAAAATTGCATCCTTGTGCACCTTCAGCTCAAGAGCTTCACTATCTCCATTGAGCGAATCACATAACACAATCTTTCCCTTAACTAAATCATCTTTCTAGGTAGCCTGTTGCAGAATACGCACCAAAACACCTTTTGAAACATTCTTGCATATACCAAAGGATAACTAGTTCTATTTGATGTGAAAGAGTTCACCGAATTCCCACTAGTGTCCTTCCATCTCCAAGAATAACTTTGTCAATGATCCGGCGATCTGTATTGCTTTGCTGCAACAGTAAGTATCCATGGCGCTACACTTGATACAGAACCCTGTAGGACCATTGTTGCCTGCAGACTGTGTGGTTAGTATCCCTTTCATTGCATGAAAGTCTCGATTACACAGCATCCAGATCAAATTGAGCGACAGTACTTCTTCCAAGTGAAACTGTAATGATGTCAACTCCATCAGCAATGGCATCATCAAATGCAGCCAAGACTGCCCAGTAAAGCAGTGGTCAAACTCGCAGACTTTATAAGCAGCAATTCGCGGAAGGAACTCCTCCTCTTGCAGTCCCTGTGCTAGTCCATAAAGCCATCCCTTTACAGGGTTCCCTGCTGCCGTTGAGGCAGTGTGGGTTCCATGACCTAATGCATCCCCTCGCGAGGAGAAATTATAATGTCGTGGCCCAATTATCTTATTGTTGCAAGTGAAAATTTGGCCTCCTTCACAAGCACCTTTCCATTTCTTAGGAGCAGGGCCAAACCTCATATCTTAAAGCTTGTGATTCTGGCCAAGGATTCCACCGTCGATCACACCAATAATAACATCACTCAACAATCGGATTTAAGGATCTTCTCACTGAAACTGATAAAGTCCCAAGATCTTTGTTGTTTGAAGGTGGTAAGTAGTGCCTGAAACACAGAGACATTTCCTTCATGCTAGCAAGCTTTTCTCTTTCTTGGTCAGCAGCTTGGCAAAGCAAATCCATTGAAGCTCCTTTGTAGCTTTATCAAGAAATTTAGCAGAAGTGTTCTCGACAACTCTTTCGAGTATGCCAATGATGAGAGACAATGGTGAGAACTCCTCTAACAATAGAAGTGGGATCCCAGGTACACAATGTCTTTCTATCTTCCTGATCAATGGCCAGCACGATAAGCTCAACGAGAATATGAGAATGAAGAGCATAAGAGAACAGAAGAGCTCCGCATGCCATTGTTTCATGTGTTCCAAACTGTAACCAGTGAGGAGTAATTTTTATAGTGCAATGTAGGGCAGACGAACTTCATCCGCAGACACGAGTATGCAGATGTTCACATATCCTTTGTAAACATATTGGAATGTGGCCTTACTTCTGGCCCTCGTGAGGGATGCAAAGCCAGGATTTTGGCAACTTGGCTGGCCTGCTCAACCAAGGCAGGCGATTGCCATTCTTTTCCTTTTTAATACAGATTTGATTTTTTAGATAATCGACGACTTGATTCTCAACGGCTTTCAAGTTCATAGGACGCAAACGGAGATTTCAAATTATAGCACCAATAATTTCTAAAGTTGCAAATTCCTTGAATTTGGTATGTTATTTTCAGGCCATACAGGAGGTGTGTACAAAGGTATGAAATAAGGAGGAAGGGAAAAATTTTATTTGAACCCATATAACTTTTTTCTATATCCAACTTACTCTCTATACCTATACTTAAGTGTTAATATGTCCACCTAATTGTCTTATCTCCATTCACGTTATATTCTCACCCACCATAAAAGAATAAAAAGAACAAATCTCTTCACCCCATTATTCCAATTATAACCTTGCCATATCTCAAATTTTAAATTTGTTCTATCTCATTAAAAAATAATAATAATTAACCATCGCAATATTACTACGTCCACATCGTAATCATTGTTGGCACACTTGGTAGCTTGCCACGTGTCCAAACCGTCTGATTGGAGTCTGAGACTCTAACTCTCTGCGAAGAAGCTGACTTCTCCAGAAAACCTATGTCAAATCTCTGCAAATCATACTGATTCCAAATCAAAATTTACAAGGCTTAGGGTTTTACGGTTAGGGGAATATGCCGATCCGTTCGAGAGAGAGCGAAAGGAGGCAGATTGACCTTCAAAGACGGAACTCGCCACTGTAACAAACCATCAGAGAATCAGACCTCTCAAACCCCAACACCATGACCCCAAAACTGCAGCCACTAACACCCAGGCCCTCAATCTCATGCCACCCTTCGCAGCACCACAGTAACCTCACAACTGCCTACACCTCCACGGTTCCACCCATATATTCTTGCCGAACCACGTAAATTCTTGGTGTCCATTCTCTACTTTACTTTGCGCATTCTCTATCTTGTAGTACCGACATTCCTAACAAGTGGTATCAGAGCCAGGTTGGCTTGTACTACGAGATGGAAGGAAGTGGCACTATGATCAAACTCACCAACTCCAATTGGGTAACATGGAAGCCAAGGATGGAGGACATTCTCTATTGCAAGGATCTGCATGAGCCAATTGAAGGAGATGCCGCTAAGCCCGAGAGTATGTCTGATGCCGAGTGGAAGAAGATGAATCGCAAGGCAATTGGCACAATTAGGCAATGGGTGGACGATAGTGTTTTTCACCATGTGTCTAATGAAACCAATGCCCGCGAGTTTTGGACGAAGCTTGAGTCCTTGTTCGAGAAGAAGACCCCAGCCAAGAAAGCCTTCTTGATCAAAGAGCTCATCAATGTGAAGTACAAGGATGGTTTAAGTGTAGCAGAACACTTGAACAATTTTCAGAATATCATTAACCAGTTGGCTACTATGAACATGACGATTGAGGATGAGATGCAAGCGCTCTTGTTACTTGGATCCTTACCAGACAGTTGGGAGACCTTTGTGGTGAGTGTAAGTAACTCTGCTTCTAATGGTGTTCTTACTCTTGATAATGTTAAAAATAGCATGCTCAATGAAGAAACAAGGAGAAAGACTTCTGGCATAGATAGCAGCCAAGTATTTGTCACAGAGAACCGCGGAAGAAGCAAGAGTAGAGGGCCCAGAGGTTATGGCAGGAGTCCTAGCTGATCCAAGTCAAGGTTCAGGGGTGCGTGCCACCATTGTGGAAAAGAAGGCCATATGAAGAAAAATTGTCGAGTTTGGAAGAGAGAGCAAAAGGAAGGAATCAATCAGAAGAAAGATGATACTGGCAATACCACCGCCGTCCTATGTGGTGATGTACCAGAAATATTGTCTGTTGGTGAATGTCTGCATATGGGTGATTCTGTCAAAGACATTGAATGGATTTTTGACAATGGAGCTTCCTTCCATGCTACGTCCAAACGGGAGTTCTTCAGTACATACAAAGAAGGTGACTTTGGCATAGTGAAGATGGGGAATGAAAGTTATTCTAAAATTCTTGGAATTGGTGATATTTGCCTAAGAACTAATCTCGGCTGCCAGTTGATGTTGAAAGATGTGAGACATATTCCTGATATACGTCTCAATCTGATATCCATCGGTACCCTTGATCGACAAGGTTATTATCACCATATTGGTGAAGGAAAATTGAAGCTTACTAAAGGCTTAATGGTGGTAGCAAGAGCACGACTTTGTTGTACGTTGTACCGGTCAAATGCCAAGGTTTTGAAAGGTGAGTTGAATGCTGTGGAGGACTCATCTCTAGACCTGTGGCATAAGAGGCTAGGCCACATGAGCGAGAAAGGCCTACAAGTTCTGGCAAAGAAGTCTCACATTCCCTTTGCCAAAGGTACGACATTACACTCTTGTGAGCATTGTTTATTCGGTAAACAAAGAAGAGTTAGTTTTTCTGCTCCATCTACAAAGAAGGAAAATTTGTTAGATCTTGTTTATTCAGATGTGTGTGGTCCCATGGAAGTCGAGTCACTTGGAAGAAATAAATATTTTGTTACTTACATTGATGATGCTTCACGAAGGGTCTGGGTGTTTTTGTTGAAATCCAAAGACCAGGTGTTTCAGACTTTCCAGGAGTTTCATGCCATGGTGGAGAGGGAAACTGGGAAACCTCTCAAGTGCCTTCGTAGCGACAACGGCGGCGAGTATACATCTCACCAGTTTAGAGAGTATTGTGCGAAACACGGCATACGTCATGAAAGGACAGTTCCTGGAACTCCACAACATAACGGTGTTGCTGAAAGAATGAATCGAACCATCATGGAGAAAGTCAAGTGTATGCTGAGGACTGCAAAGTTGTCTAAGCAGTTCTGGGGTGAAGCTGTAAGGACAGCTTGTTATTTGATTAATCGATCTCCATCAGTACCATTAGGTCTTGATGTTCCAGAGAGAGTATGGACTGGTAATGATGTGTCTTACTCTCATTTGAAGGTGTTTGGTTGCAAAGCTTTTGTGCATGTGCCCAAAGAGCAGAGATCGAAGTTAGACTACAAAGCTATACCGTGCATCTTTCTTGGCTATGGTGGTGAAGATTTTGGTTACAGATTATGGGATCCATACCAGAAGAAGTTTATCAGAAGTAGAGATGTGATCTTTTATGAAGATCAAACAATTGGGGATTCGGATAAAGAGGCACAACCAGATAGCGCAGTCAGAGGAGTTGATCCATTAGCTTCAGATGAAGAAAGTCACGGTGACATCCCTGAAGCAACTGCCAATGAAGTGTCTGCAGAACCAAGTAATGCTGATCAGGGGGAGCCTAATCAAGATATGCCAGATCATGAAATTGCTGATCAGGGGGAGCCTGAAGAGCAGATTCAAAGGGAACCCAATCAGGGGGAGCCTCCAGCCCTGCAAGAGAATGAAGATCAGGTCAGAAGATCCAGTAGAAGTCGAAGACCATCTACCAAGTATTCTTCATCAGAGTATATCATGTTGACTAATTATGGAGAGCCCGAAACTTATGAGGAGGCCAGAGCTCATAGTGACAGTGACAAATGGATGAAGGTAACTTGGAGTCATGATCGGAATTCCTCTCTCATGGACTGGAGGGGGAGATTGTTGGTATATGGTCCAGCCCATGATGAATGCTCTAGATTATTCTAGTAAGCAAGTGAGGTGGCTGGAGCATGCTAGACAATTCTAGCATGTTATTAAGGTGATGGAAGAAGCTAGAGAGTACTAGCTTCCTTGGTTGCAAATGGAAAGATCTAGAGGCTACAATTTGTGGCTAGTCTAGAATTATCTAAGTTAGAGGATGGTAGAATATTCTAGAACTTAGAAACTAGTTCTAGTTTGTAGAAGGGACTAGAAACTAGTAGAATACCAAGCCCTCACCTATAAATATGGGTGTAGTGTTGTACGCAAGTAACCAAGAGTGAGTAGCAAAGGATCAAGTCCAAAGCTAGAGTTCCAC
>JAEHOF010000296.1:0-18519 GCA_018257905.1 Gillenia trifoliata | reverse complement strand
TATGTAATATGTATTTAGTTAAGACCTTTTCTATATAAATCCTAAGCCTATAAATAGGCACTCTAATGAGAAGGATGATACACCCTTGTTTTCTCCTGTTTAGTATCATGCATTCGAGTGCATATTGTTACATCCCGTTCCGGAAATAATACTATTTTATTCCCGGAGGTGCAAAATGACGATTTTGCCCTTGGTTGACCTTTCGGTTGACTTTTTGCGTCGTAACTCGTACGACGCATTCACTTGTATTTTCTTGACGTGCTCGTCGATACGAACGCGTAGACGCGAGCCGTACGTCGTTCGGACTTCGAACGAATATTTTACGGGCTTTGAGTTTCGACTTTTCCCGTAATTCAATTTTGGGCTGGGGCCCATTGGTCTGCAGGCCCATGTGGGCAATCCCTGGATTCCTGGGATTTGTCTGGACTTTTGTCCTTGCCTCCCCCGTGCCTCCCTCTCTTCTTCTTCTCTGCAGCAAAACAGAACCAAAAACACAAAACCTCTCTTCCTCTCCCCGAGCTGCCACGAAGCCAAATTCTTGACCAAATCATCACCATCATCGTCTTCGTTGCCTTCAGAACCCAGAAAGAACCAAAATGACAGAAACCCAGAAAACTGGGAATTTGATCAAGGCACCCAAGTTTTTCCGACGAAGCTCTCCTCGGCCAAACTCGGCCTCCTCGACCTCGATCCAGCCTGAAAACTTCACCTTGTGACTTCTGGGAGTCCTGGGACTCAAACCCAAGGCCTGCTGGTGACTGGAACTTCGATTTTGTCGAAGTTCAGTTTTGGCCGAAACTTTGGAGCCAATTTCCGGCCAGTGACCGGCCCCCAAAAGGGTAAATTCTGAATCTCCTCACTTCTAGCTTCATTTTGGTACTTGAATCGTCCAATTTGGACTTAAAACGAGGAAGTTATGAAGCTTTGAAAAATCCCCAGAATTCCGGCCAAGAAACCCAGATTCCGGCGACGACGCGGCGGCGCCGGCGACCGGAAAATCGGAGAAGACGACCGGCGCTGACGTCATCGGCTTGAGCCGAGCCGAGTTGACCGGCTTAGCCAAGCCGAGTTGACCGGCTTAGCCGAGCCGAGTTGACCGGCTTAGCCGAGCCGAGTTGACCGGCTAGCCGAGCCGAGTTGACCGGCTTAGCCGAGCCGAGTTGACCGGCTCCGATTCTTCCATCCGCGCGTGGGGGCGCGTGAGCCACTATTTTTCGACGCCGTCTTCGCGAGGCGACTCGTGACGACGCGTACTACCTAGGGGTGGTACGTTTGGTAATTTTTGAGGTGTTTTGGACCTCCAAATTGAGAAAGCAAGGGTTAGGTTTAATTAATTCGTTAATTCGTTACCTTTATGAGTTTAATCACTGTACCGGTGATATCTCATATAGGTGAGACCAAATGGCAGCGTGTGGCGGCGTGTGCAACGGCACACGGCGGCCCACGGCGGCGGTTTTGGGGTTTCCGACCCCGAAACTCCGTTTTCGGGTTTCCGAACGCCGTTTTCTTCGTATTTTCAATTACGTTATTAATCTTGGGTGTTCCAAAATAGGTTTGGCGACCCTTGGCGCTCGGAGGACGTACGTTTGGACTTCCCGGCTTCGGTATTTGTGAGTGGGCCCTTTCCCTATGCTATTTAAATGTGTTTTATTTTGGAAAATTATATTTTGGTTTATTGCCTACTCTGGTAAATGATTTTAAATTGGTATTTGACTCGTATTTCTGTAGACCTTGTGCTTAGTGGTATTTACTCGGTTTACTAGTTTCGGCTCAGTGTTTCGGTAGGCTATGGAAATTAGTGGGCATGGGCCCACATTTCCATTTGGGAATTATACCATTAAATTGGTGATTTCCGTATTATTTTGTACGCATATTGCTAGTATCGATTCGGCCATATTTTAGGGAATTTAGGGAATTAAGTATTTTAATTCCCTACTTGTACCTATTTGCGATTATGGGTTTTATACCTATCTGACGGCCTTGAGCCGTATTTGGGTGAACCTTGGATACGGTAAAGTTCTATTGTATTTTGGGTTCACCTAGTTTGCCATTAAGTTGGTATTTCTATACCTTGGTACCCATGTGGCGTATCCTTGGTATTTCACGTATTTAGGGTTTACGCTTGGTATTTCGGGTACGGCCCCGAGAATACTTTATATTGATCGTTCTAAGGTTATCCCAAAAAGGGAAATTACCTCACTCGTTTACCTCACTTTGTTTTATTCAAATTATTCTGTGGTATGTTTTCATACGCTCAACTTGGGAGGCTTACACGGTGTTGTTGTACTGTCCGGGGCCAGGACCAGCCTTCACGTGATGTTCACATGCACCGATACGCTCGATATGGACCCATAGTAGGTGCCAGCCTGTTCTAGGTTGCATGGGCGACTCGAACTTGTTGTGATGCGATTAGCGCCAGCTTCACGTGATCGTAGTACATGAGCGTACCATTATTTATACACCCAGCCTGTTCATGACAGAATATATCTGTATGAACTTGTGTGTTTGCTATACCTAAACGAGCGGTTTATCTTATGGTTCTGGATTGTAATTTACCACTGGTTTTCACTGATACCACGGAAGCTTTCAGTCGATTTACGGGTTTCCCGTAAGATCTTATTTTATGAACTTTTTTATAAAGTACTGTGTGCCGAACGGTAGCTTTTCGCCCGTTTCGGACGGTAAGTATATTTCCGTACTTACCTCGATTTTCTACCTACTATATGGTACGTTTTCTGAAACGGTTTTTCCAACCAAATACTTGATTTTGACGGCGGGGGGTTACTACTTTCAGAAAACAAAGGTTTTTACAAAATGACTATTATTGGCCCACTCACCCTTTTGTTTTGCGCCCCTCCAGGTTTAGTGGCTGGAGCTGTCTACGTTCGAGGCGGTGGTATGACGAAGCTTCAAATTTCTTGGTATTGTAATACTTCGTATTCTGTACCATGTACAACTGTGTTTGTGTAAATTCTTCCGCTAGTACATTTGTGTACTCATTGATATTAATTTATTCAAATATTCTTATTTCTTTCAATTTGGCTTTCGTCACCCTACGTGGTGTCGGCCAGCACATCCGACTTTGGGTGTCCACGTGTACATCCGGGTCGGGTTGTGTCAGATTGGTATCAGAGCGAGGTTACTACTAACCTATGCTCTTCCTTCCGTACTCTGTACCTGTCGGTTGGTACCAGACTTCAATTTCTTGAATCTTTTCTTGGAATTGAGAAATTCTTCGAACTCTACACTTTTGGTGTATTGGTTCTTTTTGGATTAATCCTAAGTTCTCTTAGTGTCATACCACCTCGACGTCACCAACACGTAGTTTTCGGCGCTTAGCTTTGGAAGACTTGGACGTTTTGTGTGACGTTAGACGTTTTCTTTGTCAACTTGCGTTGAAATCACACTGAATTAGGAAACTAATTCAGTTGTCGTATTTCGTATCCTTGGTGTGTGGTGTCAGTTTGACACAACGGATGATTTTTTCATCAAGTACCTTTCCCTTAGGGGTGACGCTAGGCGTAGTTGTTGGCGGAACTTGTTTCCGTGTCCGACTAATCCTTGTGAACTAAATTCGTAGGATTTAGTTTCACAAATTCTTTGCACTGACGGTGCTTTACACTTTAACCGACGACTTCAACCTTCGGGTGACAGTTGAACAACTGACGTTGTTTAACTGGACGTGCCTTCCTTTTCTTGTGACTGTTGGCGGCAATCGCTGAATGCTTGGAGACGTTTTCCTCCCAATTATTCCAATCACTTTCCATTTTCATCCGGAAATGGAAAATTATCACCGTGAATTCCTTGTACGGTACTTTCCGCACGTGACGACTGCAATGACTCTTCGATGATCGTAAACCGAACATGTCGGTCGACTTTCCTCGAATATTCGTGCCTACTACCTTTCGGTAGTTAGGACAATTTCCATCTTCGTGATGTAGATCAATTGTGTTGAGTCTCTGCGACTTTTGTTTTGGTCGTGACTCAATTTTCTTCGAACGTTGAAGAACTTTTCGTACTTCGGTAGTCGACGTTTTCTTTCCATTCATGACTTTTGTCATTCAAATCGATCATCTTCCCACTTGTGCATGTGCGGCTATCTAAACTATTCGCTTCGGCAACGGTATGGATTGCGTATCCATGAGTGACGAGGAAACAAACCACCCAGACAGAACCCAGAAAACCGATATTAGCCCCAGCTTGAATTCCTTAGAACTCCGGCGAACCCATCAAGCTCGGCATGGCTTAAAATGGCCTGGGATCACTGTTCTGGAATCGACCCCTTTGCACCCAGTAGTTGGGTATCGGGCAATTATTCTTTCGGTCTCCGAAAGAATCTGTCTTTCAACGTAGAAGTTCAGCTCTGAATCATCCAGTGGTGGATCAACTTCACCTTAAACCGTGGAGGTTGCTTCACTGAAGGATCCTGTTTCCGTTTACTGGGTAACTCCACCCAGTTTATCACCCAGTTCTGCCTTCGTTGCGACACTTGTCATGTTGGTGAGTGTACGCGAAGAAATTCAAGTGTGCCATGTCTGTGGACGATTGGGACACAGAGCTAACCAGTGTCCGCAGTACCGGCAAAATCAATCTTTGGCCTGTTCCGATCCAATAAGTTGGACGAACAGTTTTCTTTCGATAACCTACTTTCGGTGGAGACGTACATTGCCAAGGCAATGTCATTCCATACTCTGGAACCTTTCTCCCGAATTCTGGTTATTCTACTCTGTATCCTGGTGGTGCCTGGCAGTTCCAGTGTGGAGTATTGTTGACTCTTGGGCGAGTTCGTATTTTTACCAGCAGGATACACTAAACGATTTCGATCTTGTTATCGGAAACGTTAATCTCTCTTGGGATTTTACTTGAATCCAAATGGATCCAAGTATTACCTACTCAGCTAATCCACCTTTGTTCACTCAAACTATTCGACCACATTGTACTCCTACCGGGTATGATATGGAATCGCTATGCCGCGAGGCAAAGTTTGTCTTGTTCTTTGGGGTTGTCGGTGATACTTCGTTATCATCGCTAATCAAATTGTTTGCCAATCTCATTCCTCTGGATGTCGTGGTTTTCGACGTGATCCTAGGAATGGATTGTTACCCCAATTTCGTGCCAGTGTGGATTGTTGGCGGAGGTTGATCACCTTCTTGCCACCTGGCATATCAACTGTGACGTTCACCGGCTAGTACCGGAGAAATCAACTTGTGGCTGACTTTCAGCTACGAGTGCAACGCAACTGCTAAGTTAGGGCTTGTGATCGTGGTATCACATCATTCGGCGTTGGAGGAAGGAAATTCTTTTCGTGTTGACGATCTACCGGTTGTCAACGAATCTTCCCGAAGTTTTTCTGACGATCTATCTGGGTTACCGCCTGATCGAGAAGTGATTTTCACCATCGATCCTTCCAGGTATTGATTGTATCTCTTTTCCTTGCCTCTTATCTTTTGGCTCCACCGGAGTTGTGTGAGTCAAAAGAAATTTCTGCTTCTGAAACCTTTCTGTCAGAATTCTTTCAATCTCGCACTTCCTTGTGGAGCTTAGGTCTTGTTTGTTCAAACGAAGTAACGGTATTCTAAGGCTCTGCATCGATTTAGGCAATTTATTTCGGGTGACGACTAAAAACCGCTACCTCGCCTGGAATCGATGATCTCTTTGACCAGCTCCGAAGTGCACAATTTTCTTCAAGATCGATCTGAAGCTTGATTGACATCGGTTGAAGATCAAGAACGTTGTTGTTCACTTGACCAACTTTCTGGACTCGTTGCGAGCCTTACGAGTTCTTTGTCATACCTTTCGGGATGACAATCGCCCTAGTAACTTTCATGAACTTGTTGACTCGAGTACTTCGCTCGTACCTCGACAAGTTTGTGATAGTCTTCTGGTTGACTTTCTGGCGTTTTCCAATTCTGGGGCCGATCATGCGAAAAGGCACTGTCGCATGATCTTGTTGAAGTTTAAGGAGTTTTCAACTTGTGCCAGTTCTGACCTAATCATATGTCTTTTGGGACATGTGATTCCTGCGGATTGCTTTCTTACCGATCCTCAATTGGTTGCCGTGGCGGGGATCTGGGAGCGACCGCAGATGGGTTACAAGATTCGAAACCTTTCTTGGCTTAACCGGTTTTTACCGACGTTTCGTGAAGGATTCTCTTCTGTTGTTCTGCCTCTCACGAAACTTGCCAGGAAAATTCTAAATTCGTGTGGAGCGACGACCACGAGCAAAATTTCTTGACTACTCGAGTTTGGTCTAATTCTTACTCTTGTATTAGCACTTTCCAAAGTGAAGGGAAATTTGCGGATTAACCGAGTTCATTAAGCAACATCATTAAGCATGCAATTAACAATTAATTGGCGGATCATGCTTGTATGCACTTAAATCAAAACTTTACCCAAGAAATTCTAAAGCCTAGTAGATTATGGTGAACCATTAACAAAACTCAAGCACAATTTGAGTTGTGAATTTTTATACCTTTGTAGATTCCTCTTTGCCTAAGCAAAGGCTAATCACCCATGGAGAGGGCCTTCATTCCAAGCTTCTTTGCTCCAAGAACATTTTCGAAGGATGATCAAAGAATTGGTTTCTCCAAGTTCCCAAAGGAGGGAACCTCTAAGTCTCTTCACCAAGGAGAGTCTTGATGAGAAGATGAGTGTCCTAGAGGAAATAGATTGCTAGCTAAATTCCTCTAGGGAGCAAGCCTCTTTGAGAGAAGAGAGCATTTTCATGCTCAACCATTCTCCCAAAAGAAAACCCTTTTTCTTGAAAATTCTATAAAGTTTCCTTTATAGCTTTTTCCACAATGTAGTGGCAAACTTGCAATTAAAGCAAGTTTGCTATACATTCCCTTATAGCCGGCCACATTTTGGAGTTGCTGAGCTATTGGGCCTAATCTGTATTAGCCATTAAGTTGTCCCATACAACTTAAGTCAATATAAACACGACGTTCGAAGCCCATTGGGCCTCCGAAGCCCAAAAACCAACCCGAGGTCTTTGCAAAACTTATTCGTCGATTAATTAACATATTAACTAATCCTTGCCATAAATAATTAAACCATTTAATTGTGCCTGCGTCTCCATTCTTTGCATCAAACTCTACCTTACTACAGGTGTCAGTCCATTGCGGTTCCTTTTAGCCGAGAGCGGTGGAGGAAGTTAGAACTCTTTCCAAATCATTTCCCGAATTGAAACATATTTTCAATTCTTCCCATAGGAAATGATTATACACTTATAGGGCATCCACAAACCATGGTGACACCTAGGTATGTCATGGCTGCAGCTAATCGAAGGGTGGAGGAAACCTGTTCGGTTAGGATTGCAATGCAATACGGTCTTTCTCTAATACATACTCTCGGCCACATTGTTTGGTTTTGATAGTTTATTCATGTCTACTATCCAGTAATGATTCCGTACTTATATGATTACATTCTGAATATGATTTGGAGCGACTTCCAAAACCTTATTCATACTGCGGCCGAGAGATTCTTAATCATATCTTAGGTATTCTCCCTCAAGCGGTTTGGTTAGAGATCCCTTGTTGCACATTCACTTGCCTCCATGGCTAAGTAACCCAACCCCAACTATCATAGTGGACACCCTCGGATGGGGTGCCTTTGACATAATCAGACAAGGACCTCACCACCAAGACAGCTGTGATGCCTCGGGTGAAGGACTAATTTGCATTATCCAACTATGAGTTCTCATGTGACATGATCATGAAAACTCATCATTGATGTGGTCAGTGAACTCATTTCCTATTGGCCACCTACATGCTTATCTTGATGTCAACTTTGCACCAATGACTAGAGACTAGCCCTTTCTCCACGAGAGAAGATATAACATGTCTTGATCTTAACCGGACTGTCAGTAGCAATTGGCAATCCTATGATCGAGACGTTTAGGATATGTCAATGAATGAGAATGGTCTCATGAACCTAACTTGTTTAGATTACATTCTCATAAGCACATATTCCTTGGACTTATTGTTTAGCATATAACATTTATATGAGACTACTTTAAACAATAATCATTGCCCTTTATATCAAACTAAATTAGTTTAACATTTGAAATGTTAAAGTAAAGTATCATCATATGATTGGATTTAGGGCACATTTCCAACAATCTCCCACTTGCACTAGGGCCAATCGGCTTGGTCATCAGTGATGATGCCTCTTCGAATTCATTTCATAAATGGGTGATGTTGGCTGGCGGTGGATATGCATATGTGTTATGCGGAAGCGAGCTTGAGATTAACGACTTCACCATTATGCATGATTCTCAATCATGTGGTTAGAATCTCTCATTTGAGTTAGGATCTTGATGAGACCTTGATTTCCCTTGGCTTGAGCTATCGCCCCATTAGTGTCGAGTGTCGGCACACTAAAGACACTTTACGGTTGGAGCAGAATAGAAAGTTCATAACTTTCCCATCAAACAACAACGTTGTAATAGCTTCTGCTATGGCTATATATTATTTTGCATATGTGATGGGGAAACACACTAAGTCATTACTTTAATGTTTTCACCTAAATATCTCTTTAGTCATAATAAAGAAGTATTCAATGATGAATTAGATTCATAATCTAATACATTTACGCTTCCATTGCGTTACTCTAACTTCTTCCTCATTTTTGAGGGAATCCATCCTTTAGTGTTTCTTAAATACTTAAGGATTCACTTGACCGATTGCCATGGTTACGATCACAGGCTTGCATTGATACATAAGTCTTATGTAAGGTTCACAAATTTTGGCGCTCATATCAACGTTTTTCATACAATGATGAAATACATAAATCATAACTGTGCGTATGCATAAAAGGATTCTATTTACGCATTATTTATTTGGGAGTCAAGGTATGTTCCCGCTGAGAAGAGCAATCTCTCTTAGTCTTACTAGGGAGTTGTCCTTCCACGTTTGAAAGCTTATCATCATGAAACTTCCTAGCATCTTTTTCGTCTATCATTAGGGATTGATATAATCTAATTATATCATGGGAAATCTATCATTATAGATTTTTATTCATGTTTATAAGACTATGTCTCCATATAAATTTGTTTTAAAAGTCGGAAGCTTTTAATGAAGAAGAATTTCTTTCATTTCCAAAATTTAATATATATCATATATATGTTCAAATTTAGAAATATGATTAACTCCCACTAATCTTGTATAAACCTTGTAGACAAAAGATTCATTTTATATCTTTACGAGAAATCAAAACGATTTGATTCTTCTCTCATAAAAATGCTTATAGCTCCGTTAGCTTGCTAAGATTCATGATGGATGAATCTCTACAACTTTACATGTCATGTGATTTCTAGTTATAGACATATATTATCAAGACAATCTTGATAATGGTTTGAAACCCATATTATGTCCAAACATTAAATCATCGTTAAGTTGTAGCCACAATCTTTTTAGTGTGACAAGACTACATGAGATGTGGTTCTTCCAAGTCAACAATTCCTTTTGATTGTAGTCACCTTAAGCTATCAATTAGCTATGTAGGTTTCATTATTTCATGAGCTATTGGTATGGAACTAGGTTGTTATATTTGATTATCATCTTGTCTCTCAAAGAACCTATTCTTTGAATTCTATTTTCTCGTTCACTTGCTCTATCTTAGGCAAATCCTAGTGTAAGTTTCAATGAACTACCCAACAAACAACATTTGTTAGTTGGTTAATGAAAGTGATATCCAAGGTTAATTTAAGGATATCCACCATGCAAGTTCGGGTAGGGTTTCAGGGAACAACCTCCCTGCAATGATATGATGTTGATCATTCTAGAACCACCTACCTTCACAACACATCAGAGTATGCTTATAGAACTCCTCTCGAGTGTAAGCATGTACTTTGTACTCCCATGATAGGGTGGTCGATTGTACAAGTCTGTGAATTAGGAGCTTCATGGTGGCCACAGATTATTCTCAAACAATATTGCTTGTTAGCATACAACCCCAAATCTTAACATGCTTAAGACTTGCCTTTCTTTCAACTACATCCTATGAAGTCATGAAAACTTTGGAAGATATTCTAGTTGATAATCGTATTGTCTTAGAAGTATATATATATCTTATATATATATGGGTATTTTGATAATATCCAGACCATCTTATTCGAGTTCGTTCTTCTCCTAATGGAGAAAACTATTATCTTATGATGCTAATTTTCCTTGATATCTTTCAAGAAAAAACTTTTCACAAGTGTTATATTTCCTTTGATCAAATCTAAGGAAGTACATACTTTAACATCTTGCTCATCAACTTACATTCTTGAATTCTTTGAAACCTTTTTGCAAAGTATTCGGACTTGTGTTTATTCAAAATGCACGATAGTCCAACCGAGAACGTCTTCGGTAGATGTCATGTGACATGAGTATTATGTTATTAGTCAAACCACTAACATCTAAGTGAATTAACCTCAACAACGTTGTGATTCTTTTATTCTTTCCAAAGAATAAAGGAATTCGAACATTTAAGCCTCTATACAATTTTAACAAGAAGGCATTGGATCGGATCCTAACGATCCAAAGCATCATCTATGACCAACTCGTAATTTATGTTTTAGAGGTGTCACAATTGATTGGGATTAGTCACTACTTTGTAACCTTTTGGGTTTTAGCATCGTTATATTCTAAGCAGTTAACACTACCACATCATCTCTACTATAGAGACAATCTATTAGATTACAATAATCAGTACTTTATTTAGTTCATAGCAGAGTAAATCTTATGCGCTTTGCGAAGATCTATATTTGATTCACGTTCCGAATGTGGAAATTGCTCTCTTCTCTCATTAATCTCTTACTTCTTATTTGCCACACTTTTACAACGATTGTAAACATAGTCACAAATACAGAATCAAGCATTCAAAAGTAGAGGAATAAGCTTGTCTTGAATTATTCAAGAGCATTTACAACACCTTCGAAAGATGTGTTCTTGACACTTACAAGTCATTACTTGCAAATACCCCTTCCAATGTCCATCCTTTCATGAAAGGGTTTGTTCCCTTGGAGTTAATTTGCCTTCTTCATGTGACTTCTCCATTGACTACAATAGTCATGGTCCCTAAACTCCCACTATCTCTCTTGAAACTTATTTCTAATTGTGTTTTACACATCAAACGATTTTGGAGAGGAAATTGTGGTTATTGTTCACTAGATAGTTTTACAATAAACTTAGTGAACCATATGGATAGAACTCAAGGTGAAGTCCTTGTCTTGTTTCCGTCTCCTTAATTGGTTTGACACTTCCAACATTTAATGATTCAAAATCATTATAAGTCCATCTTTATGGACTATTTTTGTCAAACAACCATTGTGTTCCAAACATAATGTCCAACTATCTAACATGTTCTTCCAATGATACGTTATCAATAGGAAGATTGTGAGAATGAGACTAGGTACATATGCAATCCATTCAAGACAATCATAGGTTTTGGTACCAAGTCCAGGAAACTTAGGCCTTCGGCTTTTTCTTTGTCAAGTTTAGGATGGCGTTTGCAAATATATCGGTAATAAGTACATAATGAATATAGAATTGATTGATTTTAAGCCATTTTGATCAGGTCTTGAATCGACTAGCACCACCCACTATTTTAGCAAATTCCATATCCCTCATCGGAATTGAGAGTTTGGAGGAAACTCTTAGTAGGGTATGGGAAGGCTCACATTACCAAGCCCACCGCTGTGATATGATCTTGGCTAGCAACAATAATAATGAGAGAGTACACTTACTCATTTACATCCAATGTAGTACCCATCTTATTTGGCCTCTAGAGAATGATTGCCTACAATGATATGATATTGGCATCATTTTCCAGTTAAGTCATTCCCACCATGCTAGTTAGGTGTAGGGTTTTTCAAGAGAATATAGCCTCACAATGATATGATATTGGCATTTGCCGAGTTGCCCTACCTTACAACATCATGTATGTTTAAATGGACTCCTCCTTTAGGCAAGCACATACTTAGAACTCCCCATGATAGGGTGAAGCCGTGTATGAGTTACAAGCGCCGAGGTCCACCATGGTGGAAGGCCTACGAAAAGAGTGTTCAAAAGCCTCCCACGCTTATCAACAATATTTTAGTTGAGGTTTTGGGAGTCTCATCACATATAATTATCATTTTAAATCAAATTAAAACAATTTGGTCTGTGCAGAAATTTATTGGTCCATTGATTGATTTAGTAGTATATGATACTCCCACTAAGCTTGTAAAAACGGTTTTTAAAGCAAGGTATATGGTACTTTACTAACATAGGGTTTTGCATTCGTTTAAGGACTTATATAGTTGCCTTGAGGGCCTTAGGATGACTATGAACCTTTGATTTGATCCAACAGGCTAGTGTTGGATCACGGACTAGGGACGGTGATTGATTTTAGTTATACGTTTAATCACATTAACGTGTGTTGTCCTAATTGGGCGTTGGACCCCAGCTTCTCCAATTTCATGCATATCAAATAAAACAAGAAAGGAGTACAATTAAATTAAGAAGAGCTTATGCTCTTTTACAACATTTGATCAAATCAAATTACAACCAAAATCTAATCATTCCCATGGGTTCAAACAATTTGACTTTGACCTTTCACATAAGCTCAATTGCTCGTAGGCTTAGGTTCATAATCACCCTTTAATTAATTAACACTTTAACTAATTAAACAAGAATGCAACATTTTCATTTGGTTTTGTATCCATAGGAATTGATTTAAATGGAGCTAAATGAAATGAAAATCCAATTCTCATTTAAAGAGACAAAACAATTTTGTTCTCTTCCTATTTGAGCCAAATGCAATAACCTCAACTATTGGGCCATATTGCAAAAACATAAACTTTTAGAGGTCACTTTTGTAAAAACATAAAAGTCAATACTTCATGTTATTACAACTAGAACTAATAATTTCCAACATTCAGCTTCATTAAAGGAACAAAACAATTTGCCCTTTAGTGATTTTAGACCTATACGTAAAACGTAAACTTTCGGGTCCAAAGTGCAAATGCACAAAAGTATCAAAACTTCATGTAATTGCATAAAAGCCCCAAAAGTACCCCACTATAGGGATGGCCGGTTGGAGTGAAGGAAGTGGAAAACTTAGTGGAAGACAAGGTATGGGTTTTGAATAGTGTGAGGCAAGGTTGAAGAATTTGATTGGTATGGGTTGTAAGAAAAGAGGTAAGAGTGTTTGCCAATTTTAAAACAAAAAATCCATCACCAATCAACCATAAACCAAAACTTTATGAAAAACAACAAAAAAAAAAACAATTTAGATCAAACCACAAAACTTTTTTTGTCTTTGCCAAGAACATTTTCAAGAACAATGAAGAACATCCATGAACATCCATACAAAACTCATGAACATTTTCATCCAAAAACACTTCCAAAATAAGTCAAACTTTGGGAAATAACATATTATTACCATAATAGGGCACTTAGGGGTTCCAATTTGTCACATTAAAACCATTTTAACAATTCAAACAAGAACCCAAAAAAATCCAACCTTTGGATTTGAATTTCTCCCAAAATTCATGGCACCAAATTTTAGTTCCAAAATTCATGCTCCTTATGAACTACATCTCTAGCATTATTTGAGATGGCAAATTTTCTAACAAAATTTACATTCAAACAAGCAAGAATAAATCTTGTAACAATTACAAAATTTAAATCCCAAAACTATGCAATCACAAAACCCAAAAGGATTCACCAATCTACTAGACCTAGGCTACGATACCACTTGAAGGGAAATTTGCGGGATTAGCAGGAGTTCAGCTAAGCAACATCATTAAATACATGCAATTAACAATTAATTGGCGGATCATGCTTATGCACTTAAATCAAAACTTTACCCAAGAAATTCCTAAAGCCTAGTAGATTATGGTGAACCATTAACAAAACTCAAACACAATTTGAGTTGTGAATTTTTTATACCTTTGTAGATTCCTCTTTGCCTAAGCAAAAGGCTAATCACCATGGAGGGCCTTCATTCCAAGCTTCTTTGCTCAAGAACATTTTCGAAGGATGATCAAGGAGTGGTTTCTCCAAGTTCCCCAAAGGAGGGGAACCTCCTAGTCTCTTCACCAAGGAGTCTTGATGAGGAAGATGAGTGTCCTAGAGGGAAATAGATTGCTAGCTAAATTCCTCTAGGAGCAGAAACCTCTTTGAGAGAGAGCATTTTCATGCTCAACCATTCTCCCAAAAGAAACCCTTTTTCTTGAAAATTCTATAAAGTTTCCTTTATAGCTTTTTCCACAATGTAGTGGCAAACTTGCAATTAAAGCAAGTTTGCTATACATTCCCTTATAATAGGCCACATTTGGGTTCTTTGAGCTGTGGGCCCCTAGTCTATTATTAGCCATTAAGTTGTCATACAACTTAAGTCAATGAGCTTGACGTTCGAAGCCCATTGGGCGCGAAGCCAAACCAACCCGGAACTAACGAACTTATTCGTCAGTTAATTAACCTGTGCTAATCCTTGCCATAAATAATTAAACCATTTAATTATTCTTACTCATCTCCATTCTTTTGCTCAAACTCTACCTTACACGGTGTCACGTCCATTAGGTTCCTTTTAGCGAGAGCGTGGAGGATTAGAACTGCAAATCATTTCGGGTGAAACATATTTTCAATTCTTCCCTTAAGTGATTATACACTTATAGGGCATCCCGCGCTCATGGTGACACTGCGGTATGTCGCTGACTGCAAGCTAATCGAAGAGGTGGAAACCTCTTCGATTAAGTTTAATGCAATACGGTCTTTCTCTAATACAATACTCTCGGCCACATTGTTTGGTTTGATAGTTTATTCATGTCTACTATCCAATGTGATTCCATTACTTATATGATTACATTGAATATGATTTGGAACGACTTCCAAACCTTATTCATACTACGGCGGGAGATTCTTAATCATATCTTAGGTATTCTCCCTCAACTGGTTTTTGAAGGTTAGAGATCCCTTGTTAGCATTCACTTGCCTCCATGGCTAGTAGCTTAACCCAACTATGCCGTGGACACCCTCGGATAGGGTGCCTTTGACATAATCAAAGATTAAGGACTCACCACAAGACAAGCTGTGATGCCTCGGGTCAAAGGACTAATTTGCATTATCCCAACTATGAGTTCTCATGTGACATGATCATGAAAACTCATCATTGATCGCGTTCGATGAACTCATTCCTATTGAGCACCATGCTTATCTTGATGTCACTTACCGTGGCTTCGAGGTAGCCACTCTCCCGAGAGAAGATATAACATGTGTGATCTTAAGCAGTGTCAATGCCCAATTGACAATCCTATGATCGGGGCAACCGAAAGGTCAACCAAGGGCAAAATTGTCATTTTGCACCTCCGGGAATAAAATACTATTATTTCCGGAACGGGATGTAACAGTGTCGGCCAGCACATCCGACTTTTGGGTGTCCAAGTGTACATCCGGGTCGGGATGTGTCAGTATGATACTTGTTTATGATACTTAAATTGTAATCTATGTGATGTTAAAGAAGACTTGTGTTGGGGTTATGAAAGGTTATGAGATATTATTGTTAGTCTGAAGACTGTTTTTGACAGTTTATTTGTTAATTGTTATTGTGTGTTGAAACCTTGTGAAAGGTTGTGAAACTATGATGAATATATGTGAAGATATATGAACTGGTATTATAAGGATGAAAACTTGGAAGGATTATGAAATTATATCCTAAACCTTAAACCTTAAACCTTAGCGAATCACCAGAAGATGCCACGTGGCACATTTGACTAAAATTAATAAAATTCATAATAATTAATTTACAAGTGTGAAAAATGTAAAAAAATATATATACAAATGCTCGTAATGACAAGCTCTACAACATTCGTAAAGGGGTCAACTCTGAAATTTGTCACCATAATCCATGAACCCTAGATTTATATTTAACCGTCGATTTTTGTTTACGTTTACGCTCCAATCTTCTCACCGAATTTCGTATTTTCAGATTTTCTTTTTTGAAAACATAATCTTTTAGTTGATGCAGAAAGATGAACGGTTCGAATCGTTGATATCACTTTCAAATTTTTACAGTTTGTGAAAATATAGCTCAAAGTTTTATAAAGTTTCTAGAAACTATATGTTACATCCCGTCCCGGGAATAATATTATTTTATTCCCGGAGGTGCAAAATGACGATTTTGCCCTTGGTTGACCTTACGGTTGAATTTTTGCGTCGTAACTCGTACGACGCATTCACTTGTATTTTCTTGACGTGCTCGTCGATACGAACGCGTAGACGCGAGCCGTACGTTGTTCGGACTCCGAACGAATATTTTACGGGCGTTAGTTTTCGACGTTTCCCGTATTTTCAGTTTGGACAATTTTGGAATTATTGGGCTGGGACCCACTTACCTGCAGGCCATGTGGCCTATCCCTGAAAATCAGGGATGTTGTCTGATGCCTTGACCCGTGCCTCCCTCCCCTTCTTCTTCCTTGGCTGTCTGCAACACAAAGAACAAAAACAAAAACCTCCCAAATCTTCTCAAGGCACCCTGCCTTCGATTTCTCCCAGCCACGATCACCTCCCCAGCCAGCCTTGAGCTGGTGAACCTCACCACCTACAAACTCAAACCCAGTCGAGCTTTTGGAAACGAGAAACCAAAACCCGAGAACCTGCAGGTTTTCCGACGAAGCTCTCCTCGGCCAAACTCGGCCTCCTCGACCTCGATCCAGCCTGAAAACTTCACCTTGGGACTTCTGGGAGTCCTGGGACTCAAACCCAAGGCCTGCTGGTGACTGGAACTTCGATTTCGTCGAAGTTCAGTTTTGGCCGAAACTTTGGAGCCAAATTCCGGCCACCTCCGGCCAATGACCGGCCCCCAAATTGGTAAATTCTGATTCTACTCATCTCTAGCTTCATTTTGGTACTTGAATCGTCCAATTTGGACTTAAAACGAGGAAGTTATGAAGCTTTGAAAAATCCCCAGAAATTTCGGCCAAGAAACCCAGATTCCGGCGACGGCGCGGCGGCGCCGGCGACCGGAAAATCGGAGAAGACGACCGGCGCTGACGTCATCGGCTTGAGCCGAGCCGAGTTGACCGGCTTAGCCGAGCCGAGTTGACCGGCTTAGCCGAGCCGAATTGACCGGCTTAGCCGAGCCGAGTTGACCGGCTTAGCCGAGCCGAGTTGACCGGCTCCGATTCTTCCATCCGCGCGTGGGGGCGCGTGAGCCACTATTTTTCGACGCCGTCTTCGCGAGGCGACTCGTGACGACGCGTACTACCTAGGGGGTGGTACGTTTGTTAATTTTTGAGGTGTTTTGGACCTCCAAATTGAGAAAAGCAAGGGATAGGTTTATTTAATTAGTTAATCCGTTATCCTTATGAGGTTAATCATCGTACCGGTGATATCTCATATAAGTGAGACCAAATGGCAGCGTGTGGCGACGTGTGCGACGGCACACGACGGCCCACGGCGGTGGTTTTGGGGTTTCCGACCCCGAAACTCCGTTTTCGGGTTTCCGAACGCCGTTTTCTTCGTATTTTCAATTACCTTATTATTCTTGGGTGTTCCAAAATAGGTTTGGCGACCCTTGGCGCTCGAAGAACGTACGTTTGGACTTCCCGGCTTCGGTATTTGTGAGTGGGCCCTTTCCCTATTATTTAAATGTGTTTTATTTTGGGAAATTATATTTTGGTTTATTGCCTACTCTGGTAAATGATTTTAATTGGTATTTGACTCGTATTTCAGTAGACCTTGTGCTTAGTGGTATTTACTCGGTTTACTAGTTTCAGCTCAGTATTTCGGTAGGCTATGGAAATTAGTGGGCATGGGCCCACATTTCCATTTGGGAATTATACCATTAAATTGGTGATTTCCGTATTATTTTGTACGCATATTGCTAGTATCGACTCGGCCATATTTTAGGGAATTAAGTATTTTAATTCCCTACTTGTACCTATTTGCGATTATGGGTTTTATACCTATCTGACGGCCTTGAGCCGTATTTGGGTGAACCTTGGATACGGTAAAGTTCTATCGTATTTTGGGTTCACCTAGTTTGCCATTAAGTTGGTATTTCTATACCTTGGTACCCATGTGGCGTATCCTTGGTATTTCACGTATTTAGGGTTTACGCTTGGTATTTTGGGTACGGCCCCGAGAATACTTTATATTGATCGTTCTAAGGTTATCCCAAAAAGGGAAATTACCTCACTCGTTTACCTCACTTTGTTTTATTCAAATTATTCCGTGGTATGTTTTCATACGCTCAACTTGGGAGGCTTACACGGTGTTGTTGTACTGTCCGGGGCCAGGACCAGCCTTCACGTGATGTTCACATGCACCGATACGCTCGCTATGGACCCATAGTAGGTGCCAGCCTGTTCTAGGTCGCATGGGCGACTCGAACTTGTTGTGATGCGATTAGCGCCAGCTTCACGTGATCGTAGTACATGAGCGTACCATTATTTATACACCCAGCCTGTTCATGACAGAATATATCTGTATGAACTTGTGTGTTTGCTATACCTAAACGAGCGGTTTATCTTATAGTTCTGGATTGTGA